>JAUCMT010000134.1:1623897-1642281 GCA_032357475.1 Enteromius thamalakanensis
TGAATTGACTATTTTATTCCAACAAAAGTAATTTCAACTCAAGTCAAGTCACCTTTGTTTATATAGTCTAAAAGAAGGAAGTCATATACTCCTAGGATGCCTTGAAGGGTGAGTAAAACAAACAAATTTTCACTTTTGGATGAACTTACCCTTTCATTTTCTTTTGGGAAGCATTAGAACAATTATTCAAAGAATGTTTCAGCTCTTATTGTCTAAAGAGTCACAGGGCTTCAATACAAGCTAATTAACTTTCATTGTATATTCATAAAATTACTTTGAACGTTTATCAAGATATGTAATTTTGTGTTCTAGTGAAGAAAGAAAGTCCTACAGGTTCACACATATGTAGAAATAGACATTCCAAAGATCTGATGTTGTCTGGAGAGTTTAAACTTTCCAAAAGCAGCAGTGTTTTATTAACGGTGCTGAGAGCCAAGAACACAGGAGATATCTTCTGTCCAGGCCCATGTTGATTTGTGAAATTCTGTTTCATTCCCTGAAGTCTGGATCATATCTACATTGTATTCAGCATAATATTTGTCATTGTGATTATCATTGGTTTGTGTTAGTCTGGTCTGGTCTGGACAAATTTGGTTAAGGTGAATTTTAAAGTCAGCATGACACGGTTTTTATCATACATTTTTACTCCCCTATTTTGATGAGAAACAGCTACTTGAATAAAGAAAATGTGAGAGCGGTGAGACTTAATATTGTCCAATGGGAATTTATTGGATCACTGCAATTTGCTACAGTAAGAGTTGCAATCTGATGTGATTGACAGCCTGCTAGAGAGGGTCTGATGAAAAGAGTTGTCAATGCAAAGGGAGGGGAACTTAATGATTTTGGCAAAAGATCAGGATATTGTTTAGAATATTTAGGATAAAGTTTATAAAATTCCATAAAAAAATTAAGAATTGTCTATTTTGATTTCATGGTTGATGATGGCCTCCGTGTTAAAGTCAGATGCTCAGCTGTATATTGCAGTTCTTCTCAGTTGTTATGAGGATGATAAAAGGCCAGTTAAGCTTTAATGGGTCAAGGTTTGACTGGTTAGCATGGTTCATTTAACCCCTGCTGGTGAATTGTGTAACTACACCATACTCCTGAGGAGAATATCATCTTTGTACATTGATAACCATTAAAAAGCAGTTGTGTATATATATAAATATATATATATGTGTGTGTGTGTGTGCAAATATATATATTTGCAAACAATACAAGATAGTCAACCAGCTGCAATTGAAATGAATGAGAATACGTTTCCAGGTATTTTAGAAATGGTAGACATTTCACAGGTCAGTTCGTTATTCAGTCTCCAGTCTTGATCCCAAGGGAATATCCTAAAGAAAATGGAGACATACCACCCCATGATATTGCAGACATGTAATTTATCTTGTACTGGATCTCTTTGATACTCTGCCCTCTAATGTTATGTTTGACCTCTTAAAAAAAAAAAAGCACAAAGACACTGATATAAGTGAACAAGGACTCACATCTGCTGCTGTCTGTATTTGACTTCTAAATGTCAAGTTGCACTCTACTTATGATCAAGATAATTATATTGTTTATGGAAAAGTAGAATGTTAGCATCACTATTCATTTGCATTGCTTTTTGTGAATGATGTTAGTTATACTGTAGCTGTTCTAGTTGAGTGTATCTGAATTACTATATGAAAATTCTGGCTCATTCTTTGGGATATATCTGAGAGACCTTAACACTGTTGTTAAGATGTGATTTTAAATATATTTACTGTATTTATTTATCAATTTAATGTCTCATTGTTTAATAAAAGTATAATTTTTAAAAAATAAAATAAAATCTCAAACTTACAGTCAACCATGTAAAATGTCAAATATGATTTCTGATTGTCTTTAATGTGCACAAGTGAACATTTTATTTTGACCCAGGTCTGGACATGAGGTACTCCAGATGGTATGGCACCCGCTTTGGTTTAATTACCCTAATTAAAAAATGTAATGCTTGTTTAAGGGCTGTCTTAGATTCTTACAAGTACTAGTGTAACTTTACAGTTCGCAAAATACCTACAGCCTAGTAGGGGTTATTTTATGAAACCCTTAAAATGACCACGTCTGTGAACTTCAGTCGGTTCTGCGAGAGAGAAACTGAGAACTGCTGCAACTCTTGTGGTTGACTTTATTGGACACTATGCGGTAAAGTTTGATTTTTGGGAGGATATATTCAGACTCAACCAAATTTGATGTCAAAACTTTGTGAACTAGAGCAAAAACTCATTAAAATCCCTTTAATTCACACAACTCTGGATCCTTTTCTAGAGTTCACACTTGTTCATACGGTGCTAGTTTGAGTCACAGCATGTTCAGGATACTACACCAACACGTGTGACTTCACATCTATAGACATACTGTTGAAGGCTTATGCACACAGCAGCTGTGTAAGATGAAGTTGGTTAAATTGTCTTTGTAAGGCGGGTTTGTGAAAAGCATGTTGTCTTTGGAGCCAGTGTGAGATAATAGGAAAAGAAAAAGCCGTTACCATTTGTGGAATTGTGGCCTTTGATGATTTTAATGCAGATGTGACATTAGCTGCAACTACTTTAATACAGTCTTTGAAATTTAAAGAACCTTGAGTTTGACTTATATATTATATTTTAATAATAATAATAATATTTGATATTTTTTCAAGAAATTGATTTCCTGCAACTAAAACCTTCTTTTAAAAACTTAAATTCACCAGAATTACCCACCAACATGATTATTTCACGTCTTGGCGTGATACCAGGTTGCCCACAGGCAGCTGAAAGTTGCTTAATTTTGAACCATTTTTCAGAAAACAAGACTATTTATATATTTTACTAAGATCTCAATTCTATGTGCTTGTGAAGTCTGACAAATTGCATGCGTGCTTCATGGGAATATTTTAGGTGATTTATTGTGAATAAATGTGCAAATAATAGGTTTGGATATGCTCAAATTTTAAAAGTGCTGTAAAAATTGTTGTTATGAAATAGCATGCAGAAAGTGTCAGTTTTGCTTGACAGATATCACCGAAATAGCTGTTCTGAAATATCACCCTTGTCTTTGTGACAGCCTCTGGCTCTGTAAACTTTAAAATATGAGCACAGGCTGCTGTCAGATTCTTTGTTTAGCCAATCAGGAGCACTTTCTCCCTTTCAGTCATTATGGATGTTCACAGACTAGACCTTATATGGAAAGCCAGGAAGCTGAGACTGTCATAAGAACACTAACATTGCTTTTGAAAGCAGATATTACAGTGTTTATACAAGGTCAAAGCTGAGTTCACAATATGTGTTTGCTGACATTAATTTTAGTGTTTATTTTATTTTCCTTGCGTGTGACTTTGGGGTAACAGTCTCACAACATGTGTCTTTGGAGGGTGGGATTTTGTAAAGTTTCTAGCAGCTAGTGGAAGTCAGATTAATACCTGCCTTTCAGTTTTATTGGTTTGCACACATAAGCTGTCTTATTTGAAAGACTGCCCCTCTTAGAGGTCACATTTGTATGGGGTAAACTGTGCCTTTAAGGGAAACTGACACATGTATCTGAAAAACAGTGCTTGGTAGTAGACCATTTAGAATTTTGTGTTTGCTATCAAGTTTGCACATGATTTGATGTATACAAACCTTTTGTAAATTTGGTCCTAAGAATCTGGAAAGCTGCTGGGAAGCAGCTTGTCACCAGGGTCCCATTGCTTTATTCCACAGAGTGTCTCTCCCAGGACTGTGAGACACTATGACAACCCAGAGGTTACATATTTCCCTGTGAGCTCTCTGATAGTGGCATTAAAAACAAGCCTGCAAAGGAGAAGTTTGTGTGTTTCTCCCCAAGGACATGGGGTCAAAGGAATGTTCCCCAACTGCTGGAGCTTTTATTACAGGCTGCTCTGAGGCAGTGTGGCTTCCTGTAGATGGTGGGAGAAACTGGGATTGGCTGTAGCCAGTGAAGAAGGGAGTGGGCAAATAATGTCCCGGTGACTCACATTAGCCGTTTCATTCTCAATTGTTAAAATGTTGAAGTTTAGGACTGCTGATTCTGTGTGTCGTATCAAAATGCAATGGGATACAGTGCTTGCAAATGTGCTGTATCTAAAATGTCTCATGACATGAGAGATCAAATTTACCTAGATAGCTTGGCATATAAGAATCTTTGTTTTGTAAAACATCCTGCAAGTTTCATATGTGCTCTTTATTATAAATAAAGCTCCAAAAACGGCTCATGAATTTGCATACTCCCTCCAGAGCAAGGCATCGATGAATCTTCTGATTGTTAATACTGTTTCATGTGCAATGACATTAGTCAATCATAACAGTGGCTGATTCCTGACAAGTCTTATAGGACAAGTCTTTTAGACAGAGTATCAGAATAAGGGATAAAAATAATAAATTTTCCACATTTTTTTGTGCAGAAAAAAGCATGTTAGCATGAACATTATAATTATAAGTTATTATTTGATGGCATTTTCAGTTCATCTTTCCTATAATGCCTGATGAAGAATGCAGGCTACTTTGTGTAGAGCCGCTACCAGGAAAAGTGCCACCTAGTGCAGATAAAAGATTTTTAAAAAGCCCATCTGCTGTTTTTGTTCAGACCCATGTTTTTATGCAGTTGCAAATGTTAAATAAGTTATTGTGCCTTCTAAAAAATTTATAATTAAGACAAGTATGATAAATTTTGTCAACTAATACAATAATTTATATGCTTCACTCAATTTAAATTTCTCCCTTTGTGGTCTGAAAAAGAGAGAAGCATGTAAAGAATTAGAATAACAAAGGTAAGGACATGATGAGTGGATTTGGCTTTTTTGGGGAGGGGTGAAAACCAATTAAATGTATTTGATGTAGCTGGGGAAATAAAACGAATGTGAGAGAACCTCAATTTAGAAGTTCCACCATTACACTTTTAGGCCATTGTTGTGAAATGATGGCCTAAAATTTATAATTTATGGCCTAACTTGACAATTTGCACCCTTGAATGGCTAAAACCTGCCAGGCTTGAGAACATCTAAAAGCTGCATTGATTCTCAGTCCAAAGAGAGCTAACATCACTTTTCCCGTCCAGTTCCATAAAAACACAAACAAGCTGACCCTCTCTCCAGAAAGGAAATTATGTTTGTCTAGACAGGATATAATGTGGCACAGTAGGCCTGAGGCAAGCACACCTGTTTTTCTGAGATCATTATATAATTCTATTTTGAAGAAGTAAATGGTTTGGGATAAAGTATATCTTTACCTGTAAGTAGCAGATATATACAGTATATATATATATATATATATATATATCAAACCTTCATGCTTTTTTCAGTACCTTATGTACCTCCAGTACAGAAGATGTGCATATTAGAGAAGGTTTTTGGAAATCATCTTATTTAGTCAGTACAGTTTATTTGACTAATTGTGTATGACATGTAACATTCCTGTGTATGCATTATGTGAAATGGTCAGAACACAGTCTCTTATTTATTTATGCTGGTCAGAGTTGGCATACATGCCTGTTTTATTGCATGTGAATCTCTGTTGTAGTCGCGCTGTCAAGATGGTGCCACATCAAATAAACTGCTTATAATTCCAGCTTTATAGCCTTGTGCCCAAGCTTGTGGGCAGATTTATAAATTAAGGCTTATCCAAATGATTCAGCTTGAAATTCCTCTTTGGTTCGACTGTTTCAAATCGAGGTTCATTTCGACAAACAGGTTCTTTGTTCTGACTTAAGGGATTCCAATAGATTGCTGGGACAAAACAATAAATCCAGTATTGCATTTGCTGTAGACCTATATTTTTAAATTGCTCGTGTATACAAAAGATGAACTGGTTACAGGGGCTTTTATTTAAAGAGATTCAATGGTTCCTCCAACCATCATAATCATAAATTGTGGTAGAAGTCCATCTAGATCCTCCATTGTTAAAACTGATGAATTAGACATTTTCTTGTCAGCAGTTTGGCAAAGACCGCCATCACTCATGCCAGGAGGTTTCTGGAGGCTGTGGCGCCAGAAGGTCTTCTATGTCTCTCAATGAGTTTCTCAATGAAGTCTTCAGTTTTTCTGGAAGCCCCCCGGGACTCTGGCCAAACTTATGATCCGTGTTGCTGGTTCTGGAGCACGCCACAAAGGAGCAGACAGGAGAAAGAACAGATTCGCTAACACAGCGCTGTTTCAGTAGGTCATGTGTGCTGGGGTTTGGTGTCAGTTAGATGATACTGGTCATTAAGTGAATACAAATGCTTATGATTGTGAACCCACAACAGGACAATTAGTTTAAGGGGAAAATGTTAGTAAGAGCTAGAATAATAATTTAAACATCATACAAGGTACAGTAGTAGCCACATAAGGCTTGGAATATATCATGAGTCATTTAAACTTCTGTGTGTGTTTTTTAGTGTCCTTTTTGAAGGTAATTTCGGACAGCACAATTACTGAAAATAAAACTGAAATCACATTATGGTTTAGTGTGAATATCAGTTGCAAAGGCTGGGATTTAATTACATAAATACACGTGCTGAAGCATGACACTGTGTTCATTAAAATATGAGCAGCTCATGATGCAGTGTTTGGGTAAACGCTCCCAAAAATCTTCTACATTTCTAATGGAAAGCACTTTTTATAAAAAACAAAAAATATTTTGTCAAAACAGGAGAAGCTTTAAGAGCTCCCCACAGTATGCCACAATAAAAGTTAGACGGTAAAAAAGAAAAAGATGGCATTAAGAAATTTTAACCAAATATTTAATATTTAAATATATAAAAGTATCACAAAAAATATAATTTTAATATTTTAATTCAACAATAATGATAAAATGACAATTATTATTATGATAATAATTAAATGATAATAATTATTATTATTACTTAATAAAATATGAGAATAAGAAAAGAATTTTGTTCAGTAATATTAATAAAATTCTTATAATTATTACTGAATAAAAATGTTAAAATAAGAAATTATGATGATTATGGTGATTATGATGATGATCATTATTATATTAATTATATTTATTATTATTATTATTATTATGTGGTTATATTAACAGTTTACCAAAAGCATAGTAAGCATGGACATTTTATGTTAAATTGCATAAAAAAAATCAGAAAAAGAAAATCACATTAATTCTATTTCTATTCAAAAGCAAGTATTTTTTGTGTTCAACGAAAAAAGGGGTGAACCCCTTTAAGAAGTGACACATTTCATGGACTACGTGAAGGATCCACCCAAATGCTTTGACATCATGGTAATATTTAGTGCCATCAAAATTCGAACATCATGTGCGAATGAAGACATCTGGAGGACTGCAAAGTGCTGCAAAGTACTTAAAAAGTTAATTTCTCAGTTGACACCACAAGATATGATATAGATGCAGAAACATGCATCCCTTGAAACACTCCAGAATCCAGTTCACAGGTTGGGATTTAGTCTCCTGTGTCATAAATTACAGCTCAGGGCGATCTGCAGGAGATGATGTTTGTTGTAACATCATGGGCCAGAACATTCCTGCAAGTCAAGGGATCCCAAATATAGGTGGATTGAAGGAGGGGGACACCAATGGAGAGCACGAGGGAGAAGAAGAAAAAGGGTAAGCAGACGAAAGAGAGGGTAAGAGAGTGAGAGAGTGAACTCTGGATTGTATTATGTGCTATTCCAAGCCGGGTGGTCCAAAGTTGCTTGGTTGAAGCAGTAAATTTAACTATTCCTTTCTCCAAAACAATCCAGCCTCAGAGCTTTCTGCTACGTGCAAAGGGGTCATTAACCATTTATGGGATAAGACAACACAGGCTGTGTCAGGACCACAAAGGTGAGGAGGTGAAGAGAAAGAGAATAAGTTGTAAATGTAAGAATAAAAGTAAGTAAAACAGGCAAAATGAACTCTTGATACTGTTGTAAAAGCCACTAACTGCTACACAGTAGCCACACTATACAGAGGCAAACTATTTCACTTCAGTAACATATACAACGGCGATGCAAAGTATTCTTTTTGTTATATTGCAGCCATTTGCTAAAATCATTTAGGTAATTTTTTTCCTCATAAATGTACACACAGTACCCCATATTGACAGAAAAACACTGAATTGTTGACATTTTTGCAGATTTATTAAAAAAGAAAAACTGAAATGTCACATGGTCCTAAGTATTCAGACCCTTTGCTCAGTATTTAGTAGAAGCACCCTTACTTTCCATACCCACAGTATATGTGGAAAATTATACAGCCATTATGCCACACCGAGACATCTGTCTGCAGGCTTTGTGACTCCATAGGGAGGTGCTGCAAGGCCTCAACTGAGAAACAGCAGAGCTTTTCCTGTTTTCCTACAGTAATGAGCATTTCCGCTCTTTCATTTGAAAAGTAAGAGTTTGGCATCAGCGTTTAGGCACTTCTCAAACTAGTGCCACAGTGTGACAAAATGCCAAAAACTAGCAGAATAAGCTGCTTTTTAAGCAATATATGGGCATAGTTTTCCATGCAACTTAACACTTGTCTTTTTAGGTGGCATGTGATAAACTGAGCCGCTCTCAGTGTTGCTTCTTAGTGAGGCGTTGTGCTTAATACCTTGTTTAATATGCCAGTGAGCCAGTGTGTGCCCTGATATGGCTCTAATTGATGCTGCCGTGTGATGCCACATTTGCTCTGTTGATAAATTGTTAAATAAGCAGGGCTCTCGCTGCCCCCAGCCCCCTCATCCTAGGCTTTGTTTGTGTGCCAAGTGAACGCTGTGCTCTGACAGGCGTTCTGCTGGGGATTTCAGTTTGTGCATGGCTGGTCAACCTTATTTGTATTGTTTGTCACGAAGACACTGTTGTTCTAAAGCTCTGCGGGGAGTTTGTTCGGCCTCTATCTCCTCTCTGTCTTTTATCTCTCTATTCGCACACTTCCACAGAGCTGAGATCCACTGTCTGTTGGCTCTGTG
This sequence comes from Enteromius thamalakanensis, assembly GCA_032357475.1. NCBI lineage: Eukaryota > Metazoa > Chordata > Actinopteri > Cypriniformes > Cyprinidae > Enteromius > Enteromius thamalakanensis. The sequence goes on from JAUCMT010000134.1 coordinate 1,632,793, forward strand.
ATGATATTGTTAGGGATTGTGCAATTGCATCCTAGAGCTGTGACTTTCATCCAAACCCTGAGAAAGGAGTACTTCGTCTCCATTGGGGCAGATTAGCATGCGTTGCACTCTGATCTTTTGTGGAGGTGGAAAGAGGGTCATTGTGCTTTGCGTAAGTGTTGGCTCGGTGAAAGGGATTTCGGGGTTGCCCTGACTTCCTGTTGGCCCTTGATTGAAGTGAGCCCAGATTTCTCTTGCAGCTCTCTCAGTGTCTGTGCACTTAGTTGGAAAGGTACTCTAGGTTAGTCGCACGATTAGGGATTGAGCAGTTAACTTCCCTGTGACTAACAAGAAGAAACGCATTAGCTTCGTGATTTTCCACAATGGTCAATGGATATTTGGTCACTTGTCAGCATGTTTTATGTTTTCATGCAAAAGATGGGTCTTAGTCTTTAAAATATAAAATCTGTTTTTTATTAATAATTTACTTAAGGCAAATCAAAGTAATAAAATCTGGTAAATACTGAATTTGTGCATATATTGGAGCAATGCAAAAGATGCAAAACCTTGGTTAAATGCACTTTTAACAAAAAAAAAGTATTGTTCCAAAACAGTTTTACAGTTAAATCTGAGAGCTCAATAAGCACATTTAAAAAAGAAATAAAAATAGATTTTAAATAAAATATATATTTTTTAAACGCCCTAGCCTGAAAACTGGTTTACATATTTTCAAGCGTACTCCACCACTATAACATATTAATATTGTTTATATAGTATTGTAATTCATAATTATCATGATTATTATGGCAAGTATGATTTTATAAAGACAATTCTTCCCCCTTTAACTAAATTACTGGATTTTATTTTTACTGAAGCCAAAAAAAAGAAAAATATAAATAAATGAATTAATAAAATATAAGGAAAAATGGCTAATTTTGATAAAGGACTTCAGTTAATTTTCTTTTTGTTTGTATAGTGCTCGTCATGGTAAAAATGGGTCCAAAGCAGTTTCCCTTAAATTTTTACCAGCGTTAACATCCAGGACCTGCATTCACCACACACAAATTATTTATTTAAATTATTTGTATTATTTAACAACATTATTTATATTCTAATTGAATTATATACAATTACATTAAGTATAATCTATAGACATTTTTCTTAAATTAGTATATATTTATATTATTATTAAAGTATTTTATATATAATCTTGTTGTACAAATCATGAAATTATTATATGGAAAATACTCAATTTGTATTAATTGCATTGTGCTTTTCACAATAGCTAGCTACAAGGCAGTTTTTATTATATGATTTTAAAACTACATTAGTCAAAAACAAGCCTTCTCTAATGCCCAGCACAGCAGTGTGAAGACCCCTGGTTCAAGTGGACACAACCTTTTTTGTGAATCTGATTTACCAACCAGTACAATTACAAAACTGAACCGGAGCTGACTACAGACCCAGATACACTTTGTGCAAGAAATGCCACAAGGACGAAATGAGCGATATAATCGGGCACGGCTGACCTCCCTCTGGGCATGTGTGCACCTTGTTAGGACAACCTGTATATGTGGACAACCTTTCACATTACACAGGGACACATTTTAGTCTCTAGCCAGAACACCCTTGCTAAACTACTTCCCCTGGACAGCAAGCGTTTGATTTCACTGAGCATGCCTCCCGAGCTGCAGACAACGAACACGCTCAAACTTGTTCTGAAAGAGATTAAAACTAAAGCCTGTTCCCTTTAACAGTCTCTCATTTAGAAGCAGCGCTACACCTTGATTGTGGATTTTGCGGTTGTAGACCCTCTGAACTTCACTTCAAAGTCAGCAGACTGCTTGGTGATCAGAGATGTCAGGACTTCAAAGCCCCAGAACGTCCATGTAATAACCTCACCTTTATTAAAACATCTTCTCCCAAATTTGAAACACAGCACAACAGAGACACCACTATGACTATACAGGACATTATAAAGACCCTTCCTGGCCTCACAAACAGAGCTGCTCCAGATGCATCGTACGCTTTGTGTATCAGGTCAAGTAAATTTAGCACGCGCTCCTGGTACACAGGGACATGTGCAGTGTAAAGTGGTGTCTGCTTCTGTGTTTTGAGGTTTTTTTTTTACACGCCAGGCTGAAAGCAAGGGGCTCTCTGCTGGAGCATTAGTGTGCTGCACTCAGATGACCAAGACGTAATGGAGGTCTGGGACCTCGGCGGCACACGCTACGACAGGGTGTCTAGAGACTCGTCCAGTTTAGCGCACATCAGCGCAGCTAGAGAGAAGAGCTTCGAGAGACGCTGGTAATCTGTTGTGCTAAGTGCCCCTGTCCTCTGCTTCCACCGTGCACGAGAGAGAATAAGCGTATCTCTGCTTCTAGGAAGTAGTAAAGATGCACGAATGCTTTCTGGGAAAAGTCAATTCAGTGAGTTCACGTTGTTGTGGCCCAACATCACTGATGATTTTCTTCAATGTACAATAAAGCTGGAAAAGCAGAGTCCCAGATGTTAAAATATAGACAAAGTACCAAAGCCGAGATAACAATCACCGCATCTGAAAACTCTGTCCATTGGGTTGTCAATTTATACCTGGCCAACTTTTAATTGTTTGCCAACTTTCCCTCCCCTGGCCATTTTGGTGATGGAATTTGGCCAAATCTGCCTCCTCTGTTCTACTGCCGAAAAAGGTGGTCACATGGGACATACACCAAACTTGTTTATATAAAGGAAAAAATTCCACCCAAAATTCATACGGTCATTAAGTTCTCTGGAAACCACCAGTATTCACCAGTACTGTCCAATAGCTGGTTCCTCAAACCTTCAATACACATTAGGACATCCAGTATTGGAATAACTCTACATATTGACTAGTATATTGATACGGATTAAATAGCATAATATAAATTTAACACTAAACATAATTCAACATTTTCCTTATTACTAAACATCTGCTGGAATTGAGCAAATTTTTAGTTCTAGTGATTGCTTAAATGTTAGCCTTGGCCGGCCCATACTTCCTCTGACGCTACATTCATTTCGCGAGCAAAGTTAGTCTGGCCAATGTACCGTTTTAGAGCATTTCTGTTCCCAAAAAAGTTGGAACCAATGAGAAACGAGCCACCATATAGTTTTATTATACTATTTTAAATCTGGCATTTGTATTATACGATCAGTTCTAATGGTAATAATATTAATTGGCATTTTTGTATTAAGTTGGTATGATGTCATTTAATAAAGGTCATTATTGTAACTATTACGTTGCATTATATTTTATAACAAAGTACATTTGTACTTAAGTATTCTTCTTAGTAAATGAAACGAAAATTACAATTAATAAGTTAAGGAAACCCAATCAAATAAAAAATAATTAAATTGAATACATTATTTTATTTGTAGCCAATTATTGCAAAATAAACCTCTTGAGGATGATATATTTTCAAGGTCCTGATAACCCTGTTGGTTATTTTGGGCTGACTTCAGCTGCTCATACATCACCCTCTATGTCTGCGTGATCTTTCAGTGTTGCATGTAAAACATCTGTGAGTGATAGTCATCACTAATCACTGGATTATCTCACTTTCTAGATTAAAACCGATTTAACAACAGTTTAAAAGCATGCGTGCGTCCTAAAGCGCCGCTGCCAGGCTGCAGATGGAGGGTGAGGGTGGCGACAATTAACTACCCATATCAGTATCTATCTAGCCCTGCAGGATTACATCAGTACACAGTGTCAAAGCAGTGACAGACACACTCACAAGAAGACAGCTGTGTTTCCACGCTGCAGGTGAGACAGGTGTGCGCCGTATATCCACTAATTAGGCTGCTTTTTTCTATTCAGTAAATCAGTGGAAGCGGCACAAGATCGATGGGCTAAAAGTGGCTCTTTGATCTCAGATCGAGGGATGCAGGGAGTCCTGAAATCAGCCTCAGGGGACCACACACAGCTTTAAGGACCCCCGCCAACTCCTGATTCTCATCTCCACCCTCTTGTAACGGCGTTAAAGAACAGCGCTCTACATGTCAGCGGCTTTATCTACTGCTGATGTGACTGTCTCTAGCAGCAGAAACCTCGCAGAAGCACTTCTCCTGCCTTCTTACTGGAGAAGCATCGTGTCTGATGAGGAGAAATGAGATGACAAATGTGTTTTTTTTTATTCAAAAATTCAGTATGAAGAAAAGAACAGCAAAACCAAAAGAGCATTGATACAGAAGGCATTTACAACAGCAGTTTTTTGGTTTCGTGGAGAAATGAAAGATACAGAGACGACATGTTTGATGCTTACAGACACAAAGGTTGGGAACAAAAGCTAAGGCACAGAGGTCCCTTCCGACTGAAGAGTTTAAAGAAATTGTGCAACAGTTGCTCAACAAAACATTCCAGCACAGAGAACGGCAATCTGGCGTAAGATTCTCTGAAAGGCAAAAAATGTTCATTAAGAGCCACACACTCAGACTTGTACAGCCCTTCACAAACCCTTCACATGAGAATTCTGATGGTCTATACAGTGCCAACCAACACACCAAAACCTGACCCACTTAGACGCTTCTTTAAAAACAAGGTTATTTACAATACGTTATGAACATCAGTCCAATACAAAATACTTTACATGGTCATTCCTACCAAAATAGCTATAGTACAGAAGAGATGTCCAAGTGATGTGCTAATAAATATCATTTCAATGTGAACGGCAGATGAAAGTCATGTGAAAGGAAGAGGTATGTTGCTGTATTGGTGAGGTCAGATTCGCCCACTGCAGAGAAACGGTACAAAAATTCAATTTCTCTCATCATCTATGCAGAAATGTTGCCTTTATGTTTTGAATATACAATGAAAGTCAGCAAGGCCCAGAGTTGTTTCGAAGCCTACTGACTTTAATTGCATTGACAAAATTAACATCTTTTGAGTCTCACAGAAGACTGAATGACAAAAGGGTAAATCATGGGTGAACTATCCCTTTAAAGGTGAAGTGTGTAATTGCAAATATTATTAGACGTGTGTTCACTTCTAACAAGATAAACGGTACGAAAATATGTTCCTTAACTCCTTAGTACTATGCGACTTCTTTCACCAATGAGTTTTCTTTCAGACACCTTCAGTTGCTCATATCTTTGAGCGACAGTGACAACTCTTTTCATGGCATCCTAATGTGATGGCATGTTTATCACAATAAAATTGATATAACATAAAAAATATAGACTCCAATTGAATATTTTTAACAGTGTATGCTTACTCCTTGTACACAGGCTCTGTATTAAGCAGTATACTGTATAAAGTATTGAATGAAAAATGTAATGTCTCTAATGTTGGTAAATTTCACAAACATTGCATCTATTCAACTTCATCTGTAATAACGCACACAAACAGAGCAAGCAACATCGCAGGAAGCAGATAGTGTTTGACTGGATGTCTTTGTTTTCAACTTATTCCCTGATTACAAGCAGCAAAACGGTTAGATCCAACTGAAGTTCAACACATATCGTTTTATCTCTAGCCTGCCCCATACTCAAACAAACAGACCAGTTTTAGAAAATAAACAGTATCTGCACTCATTGGGAGGAATCTGCACACAAGGAATAGGAGGTTATTTGAACATGACACAATTCACCTTTAAAAGTAAAAAGGCTCTTAATATTTATATTTAACTATCCAGTGGCTGAATCCTCACCTACAGCCAAGATCAGAAGTCAGGAAGTCAATGAGATGTATGTGAATAGATAATTTCATACAAGTTCTCTTTTAAGAATATCAAATAATTTGCACTTTCACACGTACAGTACGGATGTAACACCACTTAGACAAGCATTAGACGCTCTATTGAAAAATTTAAATAACAATGCATTCTCGTTTCGCACCCCGCTGGGAACGCAAGAATGACAAGAGTGCTTTATTGAAATTTTAAGGTCGCATTCTCCTTTAGATCACATGACAGCAATGACATTTCACTGTTTGCGCCCCCCCTGGCGGGACGCCACATCTCCGAGGACCAGATAACAATCAGATTGCATACAAAGTGATGTCTAGGCCAGGGTCACGGAGTCCCGGAGGAGACGTGTTCCTCAAATGAGAGAGTGCAACAAGCCACACTAGCCCAGTTTAAATATGGAGTCGTACATTTGCAATGTAGAAACATAAAAGGGTTTTGTAAAAATGTTGGTCCAATGCAAACTGTAGAGTCAGTAGAATCTTCATCACTAAAAATACATCTCAGTCAGATCTGAGAGGCCAACCTATCATTATTACGGATGTGAGTAATCTGGATGGGCCCGATCTGGAAAATGTGACGTCCAAACGGCGTATGTGCAGAAAAGAGACAGAGCCCGGGAACTTTAGGAACTGTGCTGTAATTGCATGGATGCTACCAGCCAGTCTAGCCGATGTCCGCTATTGTTCGTTTGAGCAATATTTGGTGAAAGTACCAAACACTAGCTCATATAAAAACACTAGAATGAAGAAAATGACAAGCAGCATGACTGGAATCTCAGTTCTTGAGGTCATTTAAGATCATTCGTCCAGTTAGTTTCCCGATGAGCTCAACATTTGTCAAATGAACAGATGGACCTCAGGTGGAAGGGTAGGTATTTTTTTTACTAACGCCTGTACTAGTACCGTAAATTGTGTGTTTATAGTTGTAATATGGTTGGGATGATAGCCTTTGTAAATAAAGGCAGCTTGTTTACAAAAGGTATTGAATGAGCTGCAAAAACAGCATATAGACATTAGTCATTGACTAAAAAATATCTATTTCATTTATATAAACACATGAATAAATAGCCAACTTACAACCCAACTCAGCTACCCAGTACCTTGGTTCAGGGAAAAGGAAAAATTAAAACAAAAAGGCAAAGAAATTACATATCTTTTCCGTGCTGTGCCAGCACAGCTGGCACCTTTCACTTCAAGTTTGGACAGTCTGAAGGGGAACGGCGTACAGACAGAACCACACTTCAGACCGTCTCAAGATACTCCAGACTCTCTCGCTTACAGAACTGGAGCTTGGCATCGTGCAAGTTTTGACCTGTCCACAGAATCCTTTACCCTTGGACTAACTGACAAAAACTTTATCGAGTCCTCTATTTAATGCCTGATTAGAAATGCTACTAAAAAACAAAAAAAAACAAAAACAAAAAAAACATGTCTTCACATGTTCACTCTACTGTACAAACGTTTGGGGTCAGTAAGATGTTTTTAAGACAATAATATTTTATAAGAGACAGTAAATACTTTTTATATTTTAAATAAATGTCCTTTTGAACTTGCTTTTAAAACATCCTGAGGAAATTAATCATGTTTAAAAAAAAACAAAACACGGATGATAATAGATCAGATCACTGATGATTTGATTTTGATTTGATTTGATAATAGGAAATGTATCTTGAGCACTAGAATGATTTCTGAAGGATCATGTGACCCTAAAGACTCGAGTAATGATGCTGATAATTCAGCTTCAACATTAAAAGAATAAATTACACTTTAAAATATTTTACAAGTCCTTTTAATTTGCAGTATTTCATGCTATTACTGCATTGCTGATCAAATAAAAACATCCTTGGTGAGAATAAGGTACTTTACTGACCTCAAATATTTCAATGGTAGAATGCATCACCTATCACATTACATAACTAAAGCTAAAAATGCTGTTTTCCAATAGCTTGCGAGCTCTCCAGCCTTCGCATGTCTCTAGCCTATAAGCCTGTTAGTTTAGCATGGCACTAAATATTTATCCTGCCAGCTTAGCAACCAATCAGCCTGCTAGCTCCACATACATGCAACCACTAATTATTTGTTCTTTATATTATTTGTATCTACCATTACTATAAAAGTATAACAGAAGAGCAAAACATTTTTAAACAGGCTATAACTGCTACCCCACAGCCTCCAAAGGTCAAAGAATTCTGTGGAGGTTGGCATCTTGCACGACATTGGATCTCTTTTTCTTGTCAAAAGCATACTTTTTTTTATTAAAACCAGATGTTTTTCAACCAATAACTTATTAAAACTAAACAGGAAACTTTATTAGGGGAGTTTGAAGGCTTAAAAGCCTGTTCGACTGCATTTGATCCAGTGAAAACCTTATTAAAATGGAACAAAGTTAAAGAAATGTTGTGCTACAGACAGTTACATACGATCTGAAACATTGGTTTTAATAAGGTATAGGTTGAAAAACTCTTTTTTAATATAGAGGCTTACTATACAAACATACCTTTTGGTCTTACAACCAGTGTTAAGGTCCATTCTGTGCTTAAAATCCCAACCCCAGCATTCAGCTGTGACACCGACATCACCTGCTGCTTCAGTTGACAAAGATTCAATCACAGTAATCAAAATAAATTAAATAAAGAGAAGCCTGACAGCACTCGCATCACTAGAGCACTAGAGTTTGAGAGGGCACACATTTAAAAAAAAAATCTAAAAAAAATCATCAAAACTTTCCAGCATACACTTTCCATGCCACGTGTCTTGCATTTGAGAGAGGGCCATTTTGCTCATTTCACATGAGCGATGCTGGAAAATAAATACTAAAAAAAACAAAATGGCGTAGGAAATGAAAAAGGGTGAGTCTTCAGGGCAGCGGATGCTGCTACCTGATTCGTCCATTGGTTTTGGATGGGCCCAGCTGGGACTTTGGGTCTGGGCTGAGAGAGCTCCACAGCATTTCCCTGCAAGTCTGCATGACAGGACAGCCGCTGGGGCCCGTTGAACACACGTCCACAGCCGACCACACCTCTCCCACTAGACTGTCCACCCAGTGCTCCAGCTCGGACCCCGTCAGCTCTGCGTTGTGTTCGGCCGCTTCCACCTGACCCAGATGCACCGGGATGTTGAGGATGGGGTTCAGGCCGTGGAAGCTCTGCTCCATGTAGCTGTTCTTGGCCGGCCCGTTATGTGTTTTTACAGCATCCTCTGTTAGAGATATAGAAAGGGTTTTTTTTTCCACAAGGATGCACAAGGACTTAATGCAAGCAAAGCAAAACTGGGATTATGACTGAATTCGTTGGAACATTTTACATTTTCAGACATGAAAAAAAAGAAGAGTACTCCTGATTTCATCAAAAAAAATTACTTTCTGCATTTTCTTCAGCTATGGTGTTTAAAATAATCAGTCTTTCAGGGATTTATATTTGTGCAATGAACTTTAAAGGTAATGTTTGTTAATAGACAGAAGGAAGTATGCAGCATCGCATTAGCGTCAAAGTTTGTCAGTGCTGGTGGATGGGAGGTTATTGGTCATATGTTAACGAGATTGTTATTTCTGTGTGAGTGCAAATCTGTATCTGTAAACCAATGTAATATCAGGGTTATTTTACACTGCTGTTCAAACGTTTGTTTTTTAATGGAGTCTCTTGTGCTCATCAAGGGTGGATTTATTTGATCAGAGAAATACAGAACCCCAACTCAACCCCACAATATTGTGAAATATTGTTCCAATTTGGTCCCACTTTATATTAAGTGTCCCTAATACCGGTGTACTTACATAGTAACTAGATGTGTATCTAGTATGTAACCAC
>JAUCMT010000134.1:1642381-1660035 GCA_032357475.1 Enteromius thamalakanensis
CCTCCTGCTATTTTTATAGGGCGCCCCTAACGAGTGGAATAACACCACACCCCCCTCTCTCCAAAAGAAGGCATCAACCAACTGCTACACAAGCATGTTTTATTTAACTTTAGGAATGTTTTTAAATACTTCATTTTCAACTTTTTTCTTTTTCTTTCATTTTTACTCAAAATAAATGCTTTTCTGATGTTATTTGAAATTATAAAAGGGAGAAAAAGGGGGTCTCACCCAAGGACTACCCACTCGCTACCACAAAGGTATATTATTCGCTAGTGTCCGCACAAAAAAAAGAGAGAGAAATCTGGGAAAGCATAGCCATATTATTGCATGGGGTCCCACAGGGCTCAGTGTTAGGTCCTCTTCATCCTAGCCCAGTACATCAAACAGGCTATCACAAACCTTAAAATTTATTTTGCCCAAAAGTTGGACAATCAAATAGGGGCAGTTGTCAAGTCAAGTTTTTTTCAACTGAGGAAAATAAAGCCATTTCTTTCTAGACAACAATTTGAAACTGTAATCCATGCCTTTGTCACTAATCATTTGGACTACTGTAATTCACTATACTTGGGGATAAGTGGCACACATGCATATTAATTATAATGCATATTACTCCCATTTTATACTCACTTCAGAGCTCGAAAATTGCGACCCTTTTGGTTCCATATGCAGGTATTAAAAGAACATGGGAGCAGCTGAAAATTAAATGTAAAAATATAATTCAATCAGGTAAGGTTTGAGCATGTCATGGTTTTTTGTTTGTTTTCTTAAATACATACAGTGCAAACAGTGGCCTTACTTACTCTGCATCCCAGATACACAAAGCTTTCATTAGCAAAGAAATGAAAGAGCACGGCCACGATTGGTGATGTTAGTGATGTAAGAACCAGTGTTGGGAGTAATGCGTTACAAAAGTAATGTATTAAAGTAATAAATTACTGTAGTAGTGTAAGGCATTACTAATCATATTTCAGTAGTATTTTACTCTCTACATTTTTTTAGTAATGCTAAAAACAGCAAGACACCACATTGATGTATAAAAAATGCCGCAAAATGTGTTTGTAAATGAATACTAAAGGACAGCTTCTAATATATACAGCATGTGTAGTGCGATTTATTTAAAATTGCTGTCTAATATAACACCCAGGCTTTTGACTGTAGTGGAAGTAACAGGATATCCATCTAGTTGTAAATTGTAAGTCAAAAGATTTTGTGTATTGTTTTTTGGTCCAATAAGTAATATCTCTGTCTTGTCTGAGTTTAATAGCAGAAAATTGTTCGTCATCCAATCTTTTAGATTTTTAACACACTCTGTTAACTTCGAAACTTTAGACGTTTCATCTGATCTTGTTGAGATATAGTTAATATCAGTGATACGCAGCATGCACGATACAAGAAAATGGTCAGAAACATTATCGCTTTGAGGTATGATATCTATATCAGTAAGATCAATTCCATGAGATATAATTAAATCTAGCGTATGGTTAAATCGATGAGTGGCCCAGTGACATTTTGTTTTACTCCAAAAGAATTTGTCAGGTCAGTAAACGCAGTAAAAAGTTCTAACGCATCATTTTTATTATCAACATAAAGATGATATTTTAATGTTGGCAACCAAACTGGTCCCAGCTGACCAATACAGTAAAAAAATAAATAAATAAAGATTACAAAAATTAAAGTCAATGGGGACCAGCAACAATTTGTTTACCCACATTATTCAAAAGCTTTTGTGTTCAGCAGATTTTGCACAGTTAAGTAAATGATAAAGATATTTTTTCTGTATGAAAAAGAGAGAACGTATTGTAAAAACAAGATGCTTTATGGGCAATAAATTCTAAAATGTTTTCACTTTATAACTATTGATGTGTAAACCTTGTACCGCAAACCCTAATTGTCTGGTCAAGTTCATTTTGTAGTAATTATGATGAAGCACCTAAGGATAACACTCTAAGTAAACTAACTGACCACCAGACCAAACGGACAGAAATTTATGTCCCTCAAGGTAGTATATTTCATTTTGCTGTGGAACAGCTTCAACCCTAAGACCTTGTCTGAGGGGTGTGGGGCTGAATTTAATGTGAAAATATGCTCATAAGACATTGTTTCCCACACCTCAGAACAAACTGCACTGCACACACTAACAATTTGACCATATTTTAAACTTTACTCTAGCCAAAGTTTCAGAGACTTATCATTTTAAATTAGATATAGATTATAGATATAGATTATATTAGAAATTAAAATAGATATACAATGGGTGTAGATAAATATTTCACTCTTTGTTATATTGCAGCCATTTGCTAAAATTATTTAAGTTAATTTTCCCCCATGAAAAATATACACACAGTGCCCCATATTGACAGAAAAACACAGAATTTTTGACAATTTTGCAAATTTATTAAAAAAAGAAATGCTGAAATATCACACGGTCCTAAGTATTCAGACCCTTTGTTCATTATTTAGTAGAAGCACCCTTTGGATACAGCCATGAGTCTTTTTGGGGAAAGATGCAACAAGTTTTTCACACCTGGATTTGGGGATCCTCTGCAATTCCTCCTTGCAGATCCTCTACAGTTCTGTCATGTTGGATGGTAAACGTTGGTGGACAGCCTTTTTTAGGTCTCTCCAGAGATGCTCAATTGGGTATAAGTCAGGGCTTAGAAGGTAAACTTTTGGTAAAGGTTTTCAACCAGGATATCCCTGTACTTGGCCACATTCTATTTTAATATAGAAAACATACTAAAATTACTTTAGATACTTTCACTGTACTTCTGCCTCATCTTGAGGAACACATAAGTAAAAATGGTTAATCTTACTCCACTCTCACCTATTTAAAAAAAGACTGATTATCAGTTGTTGACATTCACTATGCCTCAACCCAAATGGCAGAAACTGAGTTATGCAGGGCCTGATTCTGTAAGTAGCATTGTGTTCACTGAAGTAGATTATAGAATTTATGAAAGCAATGTCAGATCCTATTTGGCCTGACGCTGCGCCTGCACATTGGAATCACTGACGGAGGCAAAATGAAGTTAATTAGGTACAGGACTGCTCCAGCAGTGTGCTTGCTGAACTGTGGCTGTGGGATCAGACTTTACTAATCCAGGTTTGGGAGGAAAACATGAGCTTGTGGCTCTGGTCTGGCTGTGGTGTTTGGGGCCAACTGCAGACTGGAGAAAGCCTCCGGGGAATCAAGAAGAAACATACAGCTAAAGATAGGTTTGAAAGGATCTAAGAATAGCAGACTCTTTTCGTGAAAGACAAAATTAGCAATTTTATTTCAGCACTCACAACTGTCGATATTTAGTTTATATCAGCTGAGGTTCATTAAAAACCTGAATTGATGAAACTTACAGCAATAATAATATACCGACCTTGAAATGAATGAAGATTGACTAGTGTTTGAATTTGCTTGAATTATTTTAATTGTTAAAGTATTGTAGTTTCCACAAAAATATTAAGTAGCAGAACTGTTTTCAACATTGATGATAATAGTAAAGGTTTGTTGTCCACCAAATCCGCATATTAGAATGATTTCTGAAGAATTGTTTGACAATGAAGACTGAGTTCAAATTCTTAAAAACGCTTAAAAATTCTGCTTTGCCGTCACAGGAATAGATTAATTTTTATCAGCATTAATAAAATAAATGTAGCCTTGTTGAGCATAAGAGACTTCTTTCAAACACATTTTTAAAATCTCACTGACCGCAAATATTTGTGCATCTTTAGAATAGGTAAGCACCTAATTTTAGTATTAACAAGTGTGGTCAAAGGGTTGTCTTGTCACTAATGTGTGTTGACATGTGAAGTGGGCATAATGAGACAGGTGGGAGGAACACATTATCCCATGACAGGAACACAATGGGGATATAAGTAGGGGTGAAGAAAGTGGGGAGGTGTTCCGATTTTTCCACATCCCTGCTGGGCACCTACATCTCCAGCATTTTATCTGAATCAATCTGCTGGAAAAGAAGCTTTCAAGATTTGGCTTCTTTTTGCTTATTAAAAAACCTTTCATTTCCTCCATTTTATTTTAGTTCAGTGCATATGAAGAGTCTTTTTAACACCCGTTGATCGGGTGAGCACATTTAAGAATTTGTGTAGAGGTAAATCTATAAAGCTGACTTGTCTATAATGTAAGCATGGCAGCCCAAACCTTTTATTTATTTATTTTATTTTCAAATAAATGCTTGTGAAATGAAAAGCACCAGACAATAAAAAAGGGAATCTGGAGGCGCTTTATTTCTTAAAGGCCTCTCCCAAAAAAAAGAGATGAAACGAGCCTGCAAAATTTAGATGAAATTCTTGCACATATTGAAAATGTGTTCCCAGTCAAAGCTTGGATGAGTTCAGCCCTGATGTTCCTCCACATCTCCACACCCTAATCTGAAACACTGTGAAGGAAATCTGAGGTAACACAACCAATAGCATTTCCATTAAAAATACAAAATCTTGCATTTTACTTATTCCTTTTGTTATGTTAGCATGCTTTCTGCATGAGCTCTGATGATGTTAACAGTTGTTTTTACTTTTTCCATCATCACTAAACATCATAAAGGACTAAACACGCTCATACTCATTTCTCAAAATAAATAGGTTGCAAAAGAAAATGGATTATTACTATCATTTTTGTGGGGCCTGGATAATTCCTTTAAAAAGACTTCCTGTCTCCATGCAGGCTGACACTTGTGGCTTCAACATGGTGACAAGAAAAGAAAGACTGACAGATACTGTAACTGAGATTTTACAAGTACAAGTTAAAGCCGGCGTGTTTACACCTATCATTCTGCTGTCAAGACGGCTCTTGTGTAACTCTGAGGTGTAAATTGAGACACAAGCTTAAGGGACATAAAATGTGTAGGTACAGATGCTTGTGGGTGTTTCTTCATGGTCATGTGCATGTCGCCCTGCTTGCCTGAATGTGTGTGAACAGCTGTAAAAACAACAGTGATTTACAGTCACAGAGGACAGGGGAGCGCTTCAGCTTTTGAATGTGATGTAGCTCATTCTGTCACCCTCTAATCACATTTTACCATGTGTTCTGACACTGACTTAACAGCATAAATATAAAGTTGTCACAAGGGCTATATTTTAGTAACTAAGATTTTGGGTCAGAAGTAAGATATTTTTGCAAATATTTTTCTGTTGCCTTTATTTACTGTTTAAAATGTGTATACCTGTATTACAATGTTACATTTTCCTGAATAATAAATATTTATATATACAGGTATTTATTTATTTGTATTTTTAGTTAGTAAATGTTCCGACATGTCTTATTTAGTGAAATAACATGCACTGCTAAAGGCGTCAAGAAACTATGTAAATACATCAAATAAAAGCAATGGAATATTTATATGAAGTTAAAGCGGGTATATTTTCATTAAATGGTAAGTTCCAACCTCAACATCATTTACTGTTATAGGAGGCAAGACTAACAAACTACACAAATAAATTTATAATTATATATATATATATATATATAGCCTATATTTAAAATATATATTATACACAAAAAATATGACAAAAATAACCATTTCAACATGGGCTTAAAACAGGATGGCGTGTATTTGATTTTCGAAACTGACAGTGATTTGATTAAGATTTGTAGACAGTAAACTGAGTTAACATAAACTTGGGCAATAAAAACAGGCCTGAGGTAAACACTAGGACCTTTCTGAGAACAGAGGAGAGAGATGCAGGCTGAGCAGGTTTAAGAAAGAACCTGTCACTTCAGGTTAATTAAAGTAGAAAAGGTCAAATCACACACACAACACTCACCCTGAGGACATGAAGGACTCCCAGCATGACTGTTTGAGGAGAGACTGAAAAGCATCCGCGGAAAAAGATCCCTCAGTACAGTCCTACTGTGGTGATAATGTGGACTGAATAATTTCTCTCAACATGAGCCGAAGCCGTTCACCAAAGCCTCTGTGTGATTTAATGTATGTTAATATCAAAAGAGGGTGCACAAATTTAAAATTATTTTCGCTTGCTTGTTTCATTTAAATGTCTAACGCTTGGCCAAAATAGACTAATGCGCTGCGCTTACCATTTTAAACACAAGATGGCGCGCTAAAAGCACATTTTTAATGCTTTTTCATCTTCAATGAATCAATGTGAATACAGTATAATGTACAGAAAAAAATACAGAAAAAAAGCATATGCATTATGTATATGCAGCATTTTATTTTGCAGCAGCTCAGTGGAATACTGAAAGTTGCTATAGCTTATATTCACTGTTCAAAGTTGCTATAGCTTATATTCACTGTTCACTTACATGAGATTATAAACAGCTAAACATAAACAACATATTATTATGACAGTACAAATATGACAGTTGCTATAATAAGTAAGTCTGTGCAGCATATGTGTCATCAATGCGAGGATGATAATAACCACTTTACTAATCAATACTTCACGAAGGCAGACAAAACAAACAAAAGACTAACAGTAATGATCTGCTGTCAACAATGAGCTGTGAGACATGCTTATTTCAACACATTGTACGTTTTCTTTTGTAAAGAAAAACACGTCTTTCTTTGTACTAAACCGAACCCAAAATGTCTAAATAACTGGGGAAAGTCTAATACGATGAGGGTATTCAATAAAATCACAAGAATTATTAGAGAATGTTTACAGTTAGATGTAGACCCTCTGTCTAAAATTTTTGGTCTTTTTTAGCAAAACCATGCTTAATTTGTGCTTACCACGGTTTAACTGTAGCAACCATGTTTTTTATGTATTTTTTTTATTTATTTGTATAAAAACCATGGTCAATGTTCAATGTTGATTTTAAGCATTATTCATAGGTAAGGTTAGATTAGGTGTATTGATATAGTCAAGACTAAAAAAAATATAGAAGCCTTCACAGAAATTCTGATGTCTTCCATTAAAATGCCATGATGAACCATAAACTTTTTCCAGTAAAAAAATCCTTTTTGTAATGTGTTTGGGCATTTTTTCAATAAGATTTAACATCCCACCAATAGAATCTATCACATACCAGTTGGCACCATTATACTTTCTATTAAAATAATACAATTCCCATTACAACCATTAAATCCATTACATTGCTTTGGGCAGGGTTCTATTTTTTCTGCAGGGTCTTCTTTTAAATACCAAATTTAATAGTACAAAAACTCCTAATAAATGTAAAAAACAAACAAAAAACATTATACATATAATGTACCTGGATGCTACATTACCGTCCATTCACCGTCCAGTTTTACTCAAGTGTTTTACTTTTACAGCCTTTTTCCATGGAGATCAGCAGCATCTGCATTGTAGGCCATAACTGCTCCAGTAGATGGTGCTAGTGTATCAGATAATCTGCAAATAGTTAACCATTATAGAAAAATAATGCTTTAAAATAAAAATATCATAATGCAGATTCTGACACTTAGCATTCAATAGAGAACAATTGCGTTATGAAGTGTACAATATACTGTGCATTTTAAGAGAAAAATGTTTAGTGATTATGCGGAAAACGTTAAGATTTACAGACTGACAAACAGATTAATGGATAGATAGCCAGACAGATAGATAGATCTCAGTTTTGGCTACATTTTAACATATCTGAAAAATATTGAACACAATGTCTAATTCTGCTTATAACGAGCGTTTCTCCACAGCGCCCCCTCAGGTGGACTGCTGGCGGTCTCATTACCCAGAGCCCCGCACCATCTACATTGTTACAAGCCTCCCATTTCCTGCAACACAACACTTCCATGTCTCGCGTGAGGGGTATGCTGTTTTATCGCTTCATAGTGGATCATACCTGCCGCCTGGACACCGATAACGATGGAAGTATAAAGGTAAGCTACTTTTATTCTTTTTTATCGAAGTAATAAGCACGTTACCGGTCAGAGCATGCTATACTCTGTTAGACCGTCTGAATAATAAAGGAATACGCCAGGTTTCTCTAACGATATGAAAGCTACAAGGGAGGGCGTGGGTTTACTGAAACACTGGCACTTTACCTATGGTGTCAACCGCAAACTTCTCAGTGTGATTCGGTTATCTTGCCCTGGTGAGTGAACACGGGGGTTACATATGATCACGAGCAGTTCCTCACACACATACATCAAGCAGCGCTGTTCACTTGGCAACGCCAGTCGCCGTAGACGCCTTAACAAACCCACTGTTACCTTCTCCCGTGTGGGCTTGACTAGTTTCTACCCACCAGGTTAAAGCAGCGTTAGCGTACACAAACACTGGCTGATATGCTGTTAGTGTGGTCAGGGACTCAGAAGAGGATTTTATGCGAGTCGTGAAGACACTGAGCGTTTTTACGCACGACACGCGCGTTGCCCTCACGCGTCTCTCTCTCTCTCTCTCTCTCTCCGCAGAGTGGATATGAGAGGGGTTCGCCGCAAACTGTCATTAGGTTGACAGAGATGGGCTGCTGATTTGGGAATCCCGGAGAGCTGGAAGCGCCCAGGAGCACCATGACCGTGTTCAACCAGGAGAATGTGGAGGATTATTACGAGATTGGAGACGAGCTCGGGAGGTAGGTGATGGGTTTCACCAGATTTTGGGCGTGAGGTGAAATTTATTTCATGCAGTTAGTTGTTTTGGATTAATTATATACACAGACGGAATTTCAGGTAAATTGGACATTTTTCCCAGTCGTCTGAAAAGCAGAAAGTGTCCTAATTTACCTGAATTCTTTTTACATATTTCTTTAACCGCTATATTATTGTAATCAACTTATTCAAAATAATGTTGCTATAGTAGAACCATTTTGTAATCCATATAGGTCCTTTCAGTGAACAATGCTTAAAAGAACGTTTTATTAAACTAACTTTATCCACAAATAACTTTATGCAATGGAGATCTCCCATAGATGTCAAAGATTCTTATTGGAACCTTATATTCCATTTTTGAAGAGTGAAGCATTGAATACACTGTCTAATATTGTTCATTCTTTATGCATAAGTCATCTTTAAGATATAAGGTGGTGCATATATGTCTGGGGTAGTAAAAAGTACCTAGAACAACCATGGTAATACTTTAGGTTGTCACGGAATGGTAATATGGAATTTTTTGATGTAGCTTAAGCTGCAGGTAATAAATATCTTCAATATCACAATCGTTGTACCATGGTACCTCCACAGTACTGGAAAACCTAAAAGAAAGGGTGGTCTTGTTGCCGGGGTGGTCTGAACTCATTATTGGGTGTCCTAAACCCTCTTTCAGGAATATAACTGGTTTCACTCTAGACAGATGTTCATGCATTCCTAGTTGAAATGATCTTTAATGGCATTTATTGATTAATGGGGTTCAGATGGCTGTGAAGGTCTGCTGTGTGGATTTCTCTTCTGGGAGTCCCACTTGACAGTGCGATTATGATAAATTGAGTTAGTCTGTTATGTTGAGATGCCATGACAAATACATTTTCATTCTATAACTTGGCTGTTAAAGACATCCGTTTAATTTTCGTTTTAATCACTTCTGTTTATATGCTTGCGAGAATTAAACAGATAGTATATTTTAACTTTTGGGATTCATTATTATTCATATGTGGAGTTCATGTTTTTAAAAAAAGGCTACTGTGTGACATGATTTCACGGTTGCGGTGTCTGGCTGTCTGCAGAAATTTCACACACTCAAAATTTATTGTGACTGGCTCTTTACACATTGCAATAACACAGCAAGTTCCTGGTGGTCCTTCAACTCTGGAAGTATCAGCTGTGTAATATTGTAACATTTCATCATTAGTGGTCAAGAGATGTTCTTTTGAACCGGTTTTCATAAAAATGCAGTTTCTTGGATTCCCATTGACTGCAGAGCTGTATGTGTGGGTGATAAATCACCATGCAGATAGGAATGAGCCTGCTACTTGTGTGGGTTGTGGGAAATCGGGTGCTTTTGTTTTTAAGAAGAATATTTAATGTGTTAGTGCTCACGTAACAGTCTATAGGATTCTGGTGCATTATGCGTAAACGTACTGAGGGGACTTTGAGGGAATCAAATGTTGAAGATGTTCTTGGCATTGGCTCCTGAAGGATGACAGCATCTTTCGCTTGTTCTGATTACATAATTGACTCAGTGATTGCAAAGCTGACTAGCTTACTCCAGTTATTCCTGAATTAGACTGCTTTTAGATGGTAGGAAGCAGTGTTAGGGATCCTTGCATCTAAAATTGGTTATTTGTAAAATACTCTTTATTTGCATATGCATGAGTATTGATTTCAAGTCTGGACAGCTTTTAATTGACAGTTACGTGTTTTAAATATTTAAATATACATGATCTGTCCCTTAACTTATTGGTAATCATTAGAATTTAAAAGGTTTAAATGAAGACACGCTATAAATAATTTATGCTGTCATTTTTATTCACTTGTAATATGGCATTTTACATATTCAAAATTATTTGAATAGCATTGAAGACAAAACATTTGAATATTATGGTCTCACCATGACGACTATATGACTATCATGAGTTACCAATCCCACTATTGACATTAAGCAATGAATGGGTTAAAGCTTGTTGAAGGACTTCAAGACTCTGCGTACTAAACAAAATAGTCTGACATAAAACAATGGGACCACCAATCAGTGAAGCCCACCAGCGCATTATTAGTACCCCTTCCCTCCCCCACAGAACAAAACCTCAGAATCAACATTATTCAGTGTGTTCAATTCAGCCATTAATTTCTTTACCCTCTTCACCAATATTCAGTGCTTAGCTTTGATGCCTCATCAGAATGGTTAAACGTACCCCCAGCACTGAAGCGTTAAATCACCCTGCATCAGTCGTGCTTGCGTGCTACTCGGGCTGTAAGGTTAAACACACAGGCTCTCTTCATGGGGCTTAGGAGGCTCCGACCCATGGACGCTCTTAAGTTAGGAGGTTTCTTTATTCTGATGGGAACTGCTCCGGGTGGTCCTCCTCAGAGAAGGAGGAGCAAGCAGTCTGTTGGCTAAATTTGAAGTGGGGGGGACTTGGCTGGAATTGCTTTTCGTGGATTAATGCTATGAGCTGCCATTTCTAAAAGATGAAGCGTGTCGTTTTTACTCCAATAATGCCTATGAACTTAAACTTCTGATGTGTTTCATAAATTTCTCCACATCAGGGTTATTAATGTTTACCAAATCTATGAAAAAACAATTGCTAATTGAAATAAAGCGAAACATATAAACATTCAAGTTCCACGCTCCCTTAAAACTAGAGGTGCTTTACAATATTTAAAGCACGTCAAACATCACTGTACCACATTTGAGTCTGCGTGTCTGTTTCATGCAGTATGGATCATTTTTAGCCACTTTCAGAAGATGAGCATCAGCTATAGCAATAATGCTAAAATAGAAAATTAATTTCCAACCAAAAAGGGGATCTCATTTTTCAGTTCACTGATATCTGTGTTGCTGAGTTTCTTAGACCGACTATAAGCTTGGCAGCTCCCGGTCTGTCCTGCCACTAATTGGTTCCCCTTTGTGTCTGTTTGCTCTGGCTGTGTGTGTGTAAGTGTGTGTGTAAAGGGTGCCGGACCTTACTATCACTTCAAGAGGTACTGCTTCTGATGGTGTAGTTTTGAAGAATGTGCTCCAGAGAACTTATTACCCGCACCCTGATGCTAATGAGACTCTTCACAAAAAGCAAAAATCCCAAGCAATTTTTTAGGAGCACCACTTTAACAATTTCCCCTCCCCGTGTAATGATATGCAAAATATGCAAGTTGTTTGTTGTTGACCTATATTTCTGCCCCAGTGAAATGTGTCAGAGGGTGCTGGTGCTGAGGTTTGACCAGTATGGGATATTACGTTTTTTTGCTGAACAACTGTGCTTCCAGACATGCAACATTGCCAACAACTGTGCCAGACACAGTAAGCGCATAGTATGTAAGCAAACTTTTATTTTGAATGTGATTTAATCAGCCCTATCATTTGTGTGTGTTATGTGTAAAAGCGTAATAAAATGTCATAGTATTACAATATAAAATTAAATATATACAGTTATAGACCTGTATATCATGCTGAGGATGTCTACTGGAATGAGTGGCTAAGCACACATAGCATCATGCTCTAGTGTGTAAATTGTAGCTACCCATCCGTCTGTGTGTTCAGTGGGTGAAGTTTGGGTGTCTCTTGTGAAGCCTAATGAGATCTGTGGGGGTGAGAGTGTGAGAATGTGTATGAGATCAAGAGCATTTGTGAGCGAGCGTGCCGGGAGGGTCATGGTACACTGTAAGACAATCCTGCTGTGAAGTATTAGTCTTGACCACTGAAGCATGTGTAAGACAAGAGTGAAAGGTTTTTTCCCTCTGTCTGTCATGTTCTGTTTGGCATGGTGAATGCAGCTTTTGAGGATACGAAATGTATTCTCCCCCCAGCATCCAAAACTAACCCTTTTAACTGGACTTCCTGGATAGTACAAAGGTTAAACTGGTCACATCTGACCACAGCATGTTAATCAGTGCCAATAAAGAACCATTGTTAGTCATTGACAAAAATATGGCACGTTATTATTATTATTTTTGTTTTTATTTCTGCTGTAGAGGTAAATTAACTATTTAAACTAAAAGACCTGGGTATGCCAAAGACTTCAAATATTGGCTAGTCCAGGCATTCTGTGGACATAAAGTGTCTTTCTCAAATGACAACCTTTCAAAAGCGGCTGTGTATTCTGCTAAAATAGAGCTTTTTTTTTTTTAATGGATTCTATTGCATACTTGGTTATCTTACATTTACTGACGTTACTATAGATTATCTTTGCCTTTTTTATTTTTGTTTTTCAAAGTAAAAATTCCATTGTAGCATTTAAAATTGTAATAAATGAACACAGTGATGTCTTGTATCAGCGATCTCACAGGCTGATACACTAATGTCTACTGCAATATAATGTAGGGTTGCAATGGTATTACTACTTAATAAATGAAAACAGTAATCGCCTCTGATTGGCCATTGCATTCATAAGTTTACCAGAATGATTCTAATGGTTATTATGTGCATCACTTAAAAAAAAAAGGGGAAATGATGGAACAAATAACCCCTATTAATAATTAGATAATAATACTAGTCCATTGTTGATGATAGTAATGAAAAATAATAAGAATCATCATCATCATAATCATCAGTCGATATCTCTGATCATCGTTGATACATGATACTATCTTCTATTGACACAACCCTAGTTTACATTATTTGTAAGAGATCGTTTTTACCTTTTCACATTTCAGCTCTGGATAGTTTGATTTACTAGTAAACAAATTTGTAACTACGCATTTTCCAGTACCGTTAACCAGTCGAAAACTTTTTTCCTTCATTTTGTGGCTTGTGTGAAAATTTCTGTAGCATTGACAACTTTCCCACTAAACAATCGACTTGAATCGACGTTGAAATGACATCCCCTGACAGCCAGAAGGAAAGTTTTTATGAAATCTTTTTATGACGTCTTTTGTCCAGTACCAAAACTGGATGTCCAAAAGACGTCATAAAAACTTTCATTCTGGCTGTCAGGGGATGTTTGCTCAGTGGTTTGTTTTTTAGACAGCTGAGCAGCTATCACAGAATGCTAATGCTAACGAATAGACTTCTCCAGGCATTATAGACCTCCTTGCTTGTGTCTGGTTCTTGTTTCCTGTGATTAACAGAAACCTGGTCAACAGGAGAGTGCTGTGAGCAGGAAAACAGAGGACAGTTAATGCGTCATGCAGCTGGTGGCCTGCATTGACAAGTGTTTATACACAATTAAATATGTGTACATAGTAACCTGGCGACTTTTTGTGCCACTCCTTTGACAGCTGACTTGCATGGACTGAGATTATAATATTCATCTTAATTACATTTTAATTTAATCCTGTGAGGCATGAGTGTTCTGTTTTTTTATATATATGTTTATTTGTCCTAATTTAATGTTTTTATCATAACGAGCATGACAGAGTCTTATTTAATCTTATTTACATTTTAAAACATTCCTCATGCCTTTCTTGTATTCTAACCACCTGCTAGAGTTATAATTGCAATTATGTTTCACCATTAAATGCTGTTTTATTGCAAGAGTTAATGTCCCACGGTGTTGTCGAACACACAAGAGACCCCTTGCAGAGTCAAGGAAGTGTTGCTACAGTAATCCAAAGTCGATTAATCGACTTCATTTGCACAGCGAACACTTTTTCATTCATCAGAGCCCGCTTTTATGATGCAGTCGCCATAATGATTGCACGCATCAGCCATGATGGGGCTATTTAATGTCAAGTGTTAGCATATGAATATGAATAATGGGAATTCCCCTCCTGAATCATGATCCTTAATAGCAAACTACTGCTGCATCTTGGTAGTTAAAAGGTGGCTTGACCGAGAGCTGTGAAACAGCATTTCCTCAGGCACATTTGTGAATATTCAGCAATAAATCTGTGTGAACATGTTATGAATTCTTCTCACAGATCTCAAAGCAGCAGCCCTGTTAATGCTGTTGCTAAGCTACTGGCGAAGTGATGTCGTGGAAGGAATTCAGACTCCCTGTGCTGGCTATCAAGTGCTTTTCTTCATATCTTGTAAGCCTTTGTCATTGCCTTGTTGTTCATTTTGCCCGTGTCTATTTATTCTTTGTTTTTACTTTACACAAAGTATTTGATCCTATTTAAAATGGCAACAGATACTTTGTCACAGTTTGGTAATATTGCTCCTTGAAGCGAGTCCAGAGTAGTTAATACTGGCTAATCGCATTCCTAAAACGTTCTTATTTTCATCATAATTGTTCTTTTATGGAAGGGGCTGAGCTTCTGTATCCTCAGTGTCCTCTGATACACTCGCTTTCAACACTCAAAGTTTTGACAGTGAGCAGTACTCATCGAAACCAGGTGAATGTCAGTTTCTGTCCACATTAGGGCATTTGGAAGATAAGGCCTACAGCAGACTTCAAGTCTCCTCCCCTGGGTTGCTATGGGAACCACCCATTTTTCTGGTTCTTTCCAGGAGTAGCTATCAGTTAGGCTCGGTCATCTGTAGGGCTTCCTCCATTAGCAACGCTTCGCCAGACAAGTTCTGATTGACTGAATGCGTGACACAAAGAGAAGAAGTCCTTCATGCTCATGGGAGAAGGCCAATTAATCGGACAATGCTGATTTTCTGATTGGTTACACCGTTTTGATTGAATTACAAATGCAAGCTTGTGTTTGAGCTGGGTTTTGAGTACTCAAGGGGAGTAATGGCTACTTCAGACCCGGTCGTACACGTTTGCCTCCGGTGTCTCCTCACACAATGTGTGCTTTGTGTCTTTAAATCCTCTGGAAAGGACAAAATTACATTCCACTGACACGTCAAATGCCTTTCATGACAGTCGTGAGGGTTCTGTGGGTTTCCATAAAACATTTCCATTCTGTGTGTTGAAGAGAACAAAATCGTCACTTCCTGATTAACTTGTGCTAAATATCAGAAAGAAATATTGCATTTGCTGCAGTAGGAGAAGGCACATAATCATTTTTGCATATAATAAATTAAGAGCTTTTGAGCGCACAGACAGAATATGGTTATGTTATCTTATTTTTGGAGCCTGCTGCTTGGGAAAGCAGTTCTGAGAGTTAATTATAACAAAGCACTTTGATGAGACTGCATTATAAAATGTCAAAACTAGCATTAGTTTTAGTCCGGTTGGTCTTTTTTGATGCCTATTAAGCGAAAGTGTTTCCATCGTAGTTCATGCGCATGATTTCTTCTGAATAAGAAATTATCATAAAAGGTTTTTTATGCACATTTTTAGAATTCATGAATATTCTGGCTTTTCCATCCAGCTTTACAGAAAAAATAAAAAATTATGCAGTATTCCAAAATTTAAACAATAAAGGTGGATGGAAGTGGCTACAGTAACATAATGAAATATTTTAGTAATTAAAAATAACTTTGTAATATTGTTTTCTGTTTAAATGTTTGTTTATTTTAGAATGTAATGAATTTTTCGATTTAGGGAAAAGCACAGGATTTCTGGAAAAAATAGCGTTTTTTTAACAAATATTTTGTAACAATTTAATGCATTTTTTTAATAAAATTACTAGTTTGTATCCATTCCACTTCATGTTTCCATCACAATCTCACATGAATATGAGGCACATAACTGTGTGTCTAGACATAGCATTGATTAACAATGTGTAAGTTTGGCACTGCAGTGCAGGGTTTACACCACAAAAGCCATGCAAACCCTGCACCAGGTCAGGCTTTCATTACCCCTGAGTAACCTATAACCCAGAGCCCGGTTCAAAAGTTTGGAGATTTTTGAGCCTGGAGCTGGTTAGATCTTCAGAAAAGGAGTGAATGCTTCTCCTTATAGTGTAATAATAAACAATAATAATACAAAAACATATTAGTCATATACCTAAAAAAAAGTTTTTTTGCATGCTGTTGACCTTTTTTCTCCTTGTGCAGGAATTAATTTGTTTCACTTCCTCTGAGAAGTTTTGTTGCATTAAACAACAGAACGGTGAAGCTTCCACTATGTCTACACGGGTGGTAACACTCCTTAAGTTGACAGACACTTGAAAAATACTTCAGTATTTATATGATGTTTTCAAACTAATTTCGGGAGGATCACGAACAATTAATTAACGAGGCTGGCTTCTCATTTCTCAAATCTCATCATCCTATCAGGGCAAGAGAAACCTCCTGTAAATAGTACAAGCCCCCTTACCTTGAAATCTCATTCATAGCATCCCTTCTCCACCCTGACTCCACCTGTTCATACTTTCCTTTCTCCGGGGGGAGCGCTTAGGGATCAGGCAGGACGCTGAAGAACGGAAAAAAAAGGGTTAAAAACCATAGAGCTCTGAGCCCTCTCCCCGAACAGCACAAGTACGAACTCGTGAAATAATATACGTAATATTAGTCTGTGTACACAGTTGAATTGATAGTAACAATGTAAAATTATTTTGCTATTTTTCAATATCATTTATATGAAAGTATAGAATTTTTATTTTTTATTTCAGTTTAAAATAAACTATTAATGATGAAGTTTTGCTTTCTTGACGCTGAAGTGTAGACCGGTGTAGACATTTTTTTGTTGTTGTTGTGGAAGAACTTTAAATAGTAAAAAAAAAAGATGTTATGTGGCTTTTGTGTTCATCATAGACTGGATGTTTAGCAGTACATGCAGTGTGCACTGACAAGCAAACATGAATCTAAGTCTTACCTGTCTCTGAGAAGGATTGCTTATGAGCTCCTGCAGATTGAAGACACACAAACCCAGACAATGTTCCTCTAAAGCCCTAATATCTTCTGCTCAAACCTCAGAGTGTGTCAGCTCTACTCCAAACACAGCTCTGTTTCCTTGGTTACTACTGTGTGGCACTATGGCACTAAGAGATATTGCATAACGTGTGTAGTTTGGGCGCTAAAGATTAGTGGGCTCTGTTCTCTCTGAACTGTCCACCCACATTCATTTTTCACTAATGAACCAGTATATGACTGACTCACATACACACATTATCATTTCGAATTATGCACATCTGAACAAGCTTATTTCTTGTGTTAAGATATATAGATCTGTGCTCACCATTGCCATTTAGTATATACATGTATGAGTAACCCAGCACATTGCAGACGTGCATTGATACTTCTGTCAAGTGCTAAGAAATATTCAGAAAGTAGGTAGGGTTGGGTACCGAAACCCGGTACTACTATGGCACCGGTACCTAAGGAACCGGTATGTACCGAACCGAATCAAA
>JAUCMT010000134.1:1666794-1676985 GCA_032357475.1 Enteromius thamalakanensis
AGACACCGCTCAGCAGTATTTTGAAAGTGATTGCAGTACCAGTTTTGGCCATTTCTTACCTAATGCTCCTTTAACAGGTAATCGAGCACACCAATAATTATGCCTCCTTATAAAGGCATGCATGAAATAGGTTCCTGAAATCATAAATGTGCTGAATCAAACACACACTCTGCAAATGCGGTTTTTCAGATCAGCATAACAACCCTGTGTTGGTTGAGTAATGCAAATCTCTCTCTTGGCTTTCCTGTGGCCTAAAGATCTATTCAGTCGGGCCTGGACTGCAATAGGTACACAGAAAACAGGACGCAAAAGGGAAACAGAGGCTGTTCACATCCCTCCCTCCTGCCCTCCTCCACAACCTGGCTCAAGTTTCACTGCAAAAGTGAGGCTTTTTGCAAAGAAATAACAAAGAACAACATGATCCCTTGCAGAGTGTCTGGGAGTAAAAACTGAGTTGCTGGCCCTCTTTGTTTACATAGTGTTTGGTGTGTCTTTTAGTTATAAACATGCAAATTAAGTAATTATTAATGATAGGCTATTTTGCCTCATTGAGGTTGAGCAGGAGTATAACTTGCATTTAAACCATGTGGGGTTAGTATCCTATGGGAATAATTACAGAGCGGGATTTTCTGCTGAATGGTTTGTTGACATTTAGGCTCGTTCATAACCCGGGTCATGGAGAGTTGCTTAAGAGCAGCCAGTTGCATTACAGAGTTATTCTATTGCATTTTTTTCCCTTTAGTTTTTATTGTTAAAAATGTATGTTGACCGGTTGTCTGTGGGTCTAATATACTGCCATTAGACATAGCTCATGTCTTCGATCTGCCTTCGACATATGTATAATATCCATCTTGTGATGAAAAAATAAATATATCTGAGAATGGCTGAATTGTAAAGAGATGGTGTTAATAATTCCTATTCTGATTTATTTAACTCTCTCAAAATAGTTTGTTACCAGACTATAAGCAAATGCTAATTATTAAGGATCAGCTTTATAATCTATCATAGTTTTACTGACCTTATTTGTTCTGCTTTGCTCTGTTTCATATGTGATGCAAGACCCAGGTTGTAATCCTGATTATAAATCTGGAAAACTTTATCAGAGATTTTAATTTAACAAAGCCTTCTTTATTTTTATCTTGTACAGTAGTAATCAGCCCTCTAAGAAATGTAAAAGGTGTCATGTGATGTACTGTAGTTGACTGTGGAGAGTGTTTTAAACCTTGTAGGCTAAAAAAGGTAAAGTTCAGTGATTGCAATTAATGCTGATGTGGACTCAACCATGATTCGATCTATTAAACATAATTACTCAAAAGCTACACTAGTCTTGATCTCGATCTACTGATGCTTAATGCTGCTCTCAGAAGAACACCCCCCCACCCCCCCACCACCGTAATTTTACAATGTGCAGTTTCATTTATATGCATTGAATAAATATTAATGTAAGATTGACATTGAAAATTTTTTTTATTCCTAAATGTGTTGTATATTTTGAGACTGAAGCAGTAATACGTGCTCCAAAAATGTGCATTTTATTTACAAGTTTCGATTTTTTTCATGTACTGTATGTCACATTGTATCTGTCAAACTGTTGCAATTAATCATACAGAACATATTTCTTTTAATATATAAAATGGAACTTAAGAAACAAAATGTACATGTTTGTTAAACTTTTAACAAATTGTTGTTAAATTGAGTAATTTTCATGATTTATTTCGATTTTTTACAATTTAATTTAACCATTAAAGCAGGGTCCAGAAAAAAACAGAATCCAGAAAGATTGAAATGGAAAAATAAAACTGAATCTGGGAAAAAAATAAAATGGGGTCCTAAATACCAAAACCAATCTCACATTACTTCACAACAAAGCCTGGGTGGCTTAGACGAGATGGATGCCGTGTCAGTTCAGCCTTAATAATGGGGGCTGTATCTTGTCCAAATCTTGCATCTTGTGCCCATCTTGCATGTGTTTCTTGTTCCCACTCTGAAGAACGCTTCCTCCGGGCTAGCTCTTTAATATCTGCTGTGATTGCAGTGGCTCTTCATCACTATGGCACTCCAGATTCAAGGAGCACAAGAGCTCTGCCATCCTGACATCTTGATACGCACATTTGCCCCATCTTCCATTCAGAGCGGACAGAAACAGCACTGAAAAGGACTTTGGGAACTGCCTGACTCGTATAAAAAAAAGATGCCGTGTCTATTGTCGGCTGGTTGCTGGGCTATGTGTGACGATGTTTGCTGTGGACCGTTTGTGCTCAGCAGGCCTCTTTCTTGCTGACACGACCCCCTCCTCTCCCGCTGCCCTGCCCCCAGCACTGCTATGGAAACTGGCACAGCTGAAGACCCATGCCCTGCTCTCACTGAAGAGTGTCACTGACAAAAGCGTTTAGACATGCCTGAATGCCAAAAGCTATGCTGTCAGAACCACGAAGCATGACTTTCTGATTTTCCAGATTTTTTAATGTACAGTAGTTCTTGAAATGTGAAATTTGCCCAAGCCTGTGTTCTATTATTTGTTTATTATTTAGAATAACAGTAAAAATAACAGTACAACTTATTATAAGCAATCTAAGAGATTTTGGGGCAGTGCTGGTCCCTAATTACTGAAGTACTTGAATATGGAAGTGTTCCAAACCAGTATGACTTTCTTTTATAATAGAAGTAAATGAAAATGAGTACAGTCAAGCTCCAAAACCTCAGAAAATATAAAAGATGTGATCCTTATTATTTCTATTGAAGCCATACAACATCATTGTGCATCTTTTTTAGTCAGATGTTTTCAATGAACTGGTTAATTCTACTCTAATTTCTACTCTTATGTTTCAGTTTTCAGTTACTATGAGAGCCGCATTTTTTGACATGCTGATGATGCTGGAGCTGGTGTTCTTTTTATATCCATTTCTTTTACAATGTAGTGTCAAAGAAGTGTTATAGATTTGGTGGAATGGACTTTTACTGGAAAGACAACAACCTGTCAGGTTTTATTAAAATTATCTTTTTGTGTGTGTGTTTAAGATATACAAAAGTCTTGTTTGGAACATAAAAGGTTGTGCAGGCCTGAGTGATGACAGACTTCTTTCTTCTATATCGGTAGACACGATTAACCGGTAGAAATTTGTCAACCGATTTTGGTCTATGGTCTTAATCACGATTGAGATCATGTGACGTTGCATGTTATGTAACCACACAATACACATTAATTTCGACAACGGAAATAGCAGTGTTGCCAACTTATCGACTTTGTCGCTAGATTTAGAGACTTTTCAGACGCCCTTGGTGATATTTTTCTAAAAAAGCGCCAGGTCTAGCGCGCGCACACCCATCGCTGCAGCAGCGGTGAGTTCACTTAAACGTGACGAAACCAACAACGAGGAGATTCTCAAGAAAAAAGGTGCATCGGCTGTGGTGTGGAATTGGTTTGGGTATAGGAAAAGTGATACGAATGAGACGAACCTGATTTGCAAGGTGCAAAGAGCACTGTTTTAGCAAGCGGTGGAAACTTGTATACTGTCAGGCACTACGTTGGGACCTGTTGTTCTGAGAAAAAAACACTTGCAATACATTTCAGTAAACAGTATGGTTGTTTTTTTGTTTTGTTTAAAATTACATCATACGAAACAGTTTCTTTGTGTTTGAAATTTTATTAATGCATTTTCAGATACAAATTTCTGTATTATGATATATGTTGTTATTGAGGTAGAAAACTTCTTCTACTGTGATAGAAGATTTTGGTTATATCGCCAACCCCTAAACTGTACTTTTAAAAGTCTGCTGAAGGTAGTGTTTGAATTAATTTAGTGAATTTTGATTGTTGTTTTAGTCTGTTTGTTGCACATGCTGTCCGTTTGCATTAGAATAAACAACTTTGAAACTAATTTTATTGTACTTTTTGTGCTTGTCATCCCCAGTCGTCATTCACTTTTGATATCATTGTAATATCAGTCAGATGCATTTTAAAACTTGCATGAAGGCAAGTAAATGACAACGTTGTTTTCATTCTTGGGTGAACTACTTCTTTAAGATTTCTCCAGGCGGATGTCTGCTTTCTCTGAACCTTTCAGGTCCCAGATAAAATGCAAATGTACTGTCTCTCATTGCTGTTGGGCCTGATTGCTGTCTGGGTGACAAAAGGTGGAGCAGGCAAGAATAGAAGCCCTGCGTTTTGTATTTGCATCAGAAAGCCCTATCCCAAGGACCCTTTTTTTTTTTTGCCTGTGTTTAGCTTTTTGTTTCTTAGCCCAAAAGCGATTGTTATTAATGTAGAAAGAAACCTCTCAACAGCTGTATAAGAGCCACATTAAAAAGAGAATGTTTCAGAGCGGTGACATTTTAAGAGGATCCTTTTGGGACATTTCTCACAGTATATGCTGCTTGTTTGGCAGAGTTATAAGCTTCAGGGGCTCGAATGTGCTTGTCAGTGTATTATACTGGTGTGTTTGTTGTGATGCTTTTGAATGACATGGCGTGGGAGTCATTGTTATCCACCCTGATAATATTATCCATAGAACAGTACTGAATATCTACATGTGGGAAAACATGGCTATCATGCTGTTTTGTGTTTAATCTGCTGAAGTAATAGGCCTTATTTATGTCATTCAAAAGAATTCATAAACAGCTTGGCATTAGTGATTGAATGTGGTTGTGATGTTCAGACTGACTTGATCTTGTTGGCGATTTGCGACCGTTCAGCTTGGGTGACTGTTGGTTTCTGGCAGTGAATCAGAATGCATGTCGTGACTTACAGAACATGTCAAAGGGGAATATGGAGTCCTGCCTGTTGGCAATATGTTATAGATGAGCAAAACTGAATGATCACATTAAATATTCATCTTCTCTTCTAATTTTAGAACTTTAGGGAATGTCATCTCTTAAATATATTACTATTATTACAGTATTCTGGAAACGATTAACTCCTTAATGTTAGGACTTTTTGAGATGTGTAGTCTAAGTAGTCCTGCCTTATAAAATATTTTTTGTGCTTGGAATGACAAAGATCTTGAATATTTGGTAGTCTTGACTGATATATATATATTTTTTTATTTTTTATATTTTATTTTTTTGACAACGAGCTGTGTGCTCAGTCGCTGCTGTTCTCAGTACCTTCATAATATAAAAATCACACCTTAAACATATTGGACAATAGGTGAAAAAACGTATCCACCAATGCCGATATTTGAAAAATTCAAAAAATCGGCAGATATATCGGCCATGACAATATATTGATCGACTAGTAATATTTGCTTAAATATAACATAATAAATGTTTAATTTTTTATGCTTTCAGTGGTCAGTTTGCCGTGGTGAAGAAATGCCGCCATAGGGCGACTGGAGTGGAGTATGCAGCCAAGTTTATCAAGAAAAGGCGCAGCAAATCTAGTCGGCGAGGGGTCTCCAAAGACGACATTGAGAGGGAGGTCAGCATCTTGAAGGAAATCCAGCACCCCAATGTCATCACCCTGCACGATGTGTTTGAAAACAAGAGTGAGGTCATTCTCATCCTGGAGCTGTGAGTCATTGTTTTTCCTTGCATTTACTGAATCATGAAATCATTAACGGCCTTCGTTTCTAAAAGCTAAGAACTCAGACTGGTAATAGACACTATAGTACATGAACAACTGGCTCTTGGAGAGATCTGGAACATGATAGTATAAATGAATGTATAGAAGAAATTTTCAAGGGCTTCTTGCTGAATTCAGTAGCACCAACCTTTACTTCCAAAGCAAATACTTGACAAGGTCAACAGTGGGGGGATGAGGAGAACCAGTCCATTGAGTATGTGAACCAGTTTTGCCTGTTGTACTGTGCACACTTCTGCCAGTGTGTTCAAAGAGAAAAGATACGTATTGATGTCTGTACTGCCTTAACAATACTGGTACTCAAAGACAAAGACATTTGATGGACTGATAAAGAAAAGTTTATTTTAGGTAATATGTGCATTAAATGTATACAAACGCCATTTTACATAACCACTTGCTGAAGGTTACATCCTGACTAGACGTGTTTCTAATAGAACTGACTATAGAACATTGAACATTGCAGTCTAACATTAAATTGTGACCCAAAGGAGAAAAAATAAATAAAAAATAGCAGTCATTGAGTCACTCATCATTATTACACATCATTATTGTGTGTAATTCCTCATTATCTGTTTCTGAGCAAACAGGTTTTGAAATATGCTTTTATTTTAAGAAGGCTTGTAATTTGATAATTTGCAATTTCATAAATACAACAAGTACACAAGTCAGATGTGTTAACGGAATCAGTGTCTTGAATGTTAAACCTTTACCTTTTCAGCATGAATGTTTACTTACACATAGATTATCTGAAGGAAGTGTCTTTCCCCAGAACCTCTTGAATTGTCTCCTCACCCAACTGGTTTTCTTTGCTTCTTCATAACATGTGACAAAGGGCGTCCCTGCAGCTATGTTGTGAGCTCATATTTGTTACACATTACACATGAGTGAAGCTATTTTGTTTACTAACTGAGGCATCTGGAGTTAAGTACCTTGCTTAAGGAGATAACCACACAATCCTGACCTCGACACTGAAGGTCAAGTTTCATTTTCAGGTCATTTGGCATCCTCTCAAAACCTTAGTGCTGCCAACTAATACTGTGAAGTGAGATGTTAAAAGCTATAGCATGTGTTGTTTTTGTTTTAAAGTCTCAGATGGCATACTCATGGACCGCCCACAGTCCGTTGTCTGACCGTCTGAGGCATACAAAAATGGCAGAAATCTGATTGGCTAGCGCTATACAACTTCCGAAAATTAAAACATGGCTTCTTTTTTTTTTATCAGTTTGCTTGGAAGCGAATTCACAATTACAAGGTAGCAGGTTGATAAAATGATCGCTTTTGAGAAATAACTAAGATCCGCTCTAAATGTAGTTCAGATGGTCTTTTCTTGATTAAGTGGCTGGTCCTTTGCCAGAGCAAGCTGTAATGAGGACTAGACGAGTCAGAAATCTGGCAACGAGACTTGTGTTGTTCAGGGTGGGGGCTGGTGTTATTCTTTCTTTTTCTGTGAAGGAAACAGAGACATATCTGCTGCCGGTGTTTTTGCAGCTGGGTGGTTCATCGCTGCACTTGCTCAACCTCACCATTAGCAGCAAGCGATATCATGTCATCAGCGTGCAGCTGGTGTGCACTGTGCAGCTTCCTTCTGTTAAATAAATATATGCCCAGATCCTGTTGGTCCTCTACCAGAAGCCATGATAATAGCACTGAGAACATCAGTTTCTGCCAGAGTGAATTACATTACAGAGATTTGGTTCTTCTGTTTAATTAGCTAGACTCACTCAATGTTTTTTTTTTATTTGTTTTTTTTTTTTTTCCAGTTTATTTACCTTTTGTTGCACTGTAGTAATTTCGCATTTAAAAATGAATTCTCGGGTGGTTTTATAGTTCCTTTTCTTTCTGATTTATTCAGTTAAAGTTTATTATTATTTTTTATTTATTTATTTAAACCTATTTTAATTTTTTTTTTTTTTTTACCCAATTATCCATGGTCTTTTATCTATTGTCCACATTTCTGTTTCTGTATAGTCCATAATTCTTAATAATTTGTCCATCGTATGAAACAGGTTATTGTGTTCTTTGTTGCTGTCTTGGCCAAGTCACTTTCGTGTTTAAAGGAGTAGTTCACCTGAAAATGTTGTCATCATGTACTCACTCTTATGTCGTTCCAAACCCGTATGAGTTTCTTTCTTTTGTAAAACACAAAAGAAGATATTTTAAAGTGCCAAACACTTGTTGGTCCCCATTGACGTCCATAGTAGAGAAAAAAAATACTTTGGAAGTCAAAAGGGACCATCAAATGTTTGATTACCTTCTTTTATGTTCAACATAAGAAAGATACTCATACATGTTTGAAACCATGTGAGGGTGAAGATGAAAAAAATATAATTTTGGAGTGAACTATTCCCTTTAATTCTTCATTAGTTTTGTCTTGGTTAAATGACGATTATTAACTAACCAGTTCTGTTTCAACATCTTTGCTCTCTCTACACAGTGTGGCAGGTGGGGAGCTCTTTGACTTTCTAGCTGAGAAAGAGTCATTGAGCGAAGAGGAGGCCACCGAGTTCCTCAAGCAGATCTTGGATGGAGTCAGTTACCTACACTCCAAACAAATTGCCCACTTTGACCTGAAGGTACTGAGACATGTTTGAGTTTCACCCCAATGCCAGACTGTGGTGATTAGCATCCCTGTGGACCAGCCACAACAAATCAATTTAGTTGCTTTTATCCTCCCTGCTGGTTATCCACTTATTTCCACCCTTTATATAATTGCTGGGCATCCCAGAAAATCAGTCCCAGTACTCTTTGACAGGTTTTATTGCAGAATTGCATTATTCTAGCACTCTCTGTTTTGAAAGTTTCAGATGTAGATTGAGTTTTTACCTCCCACTTAACCTGAATAACCAGTCTAACTGAAAGACAAACTTTACAGCAGCCAACATTCACATTAACCAACTTAACCGAGACCTAAAGAATAAAATAAAATATTCAAACTGTCACGTAGTTGCTCATTATTAGCTTTTTATGTCTAATCCTTCGTCTTACTCCAGCAACAGGTGTTTATGTAATTGGATGCACTGCTTTCAGAGCAGTCATCCATGCAGCTTTCCCTAACATTTCTGTAAAATATTTTGAAGTCATTGGAGCTTTTAAGAGATTAGTCTGTGCATGAATAAAGCCCACTGAAGAAAGTATTGTTTCTATGGAATGTCCAGGCAGGGATCTGTTACTGCCAGGCTTGAGTATGCCTGTGCTTTCTAGTGAACGTTTCTCTAGCTTTGCATGTGATTTTCATGTGTTATGGCAGATTTCCTGCTCTCCTTCTCTCACTCCTGCTGTCTTTGTTCTGCACCTATCATTAGTTTCTCTGATTCTCTCTTTTGCATTGTCCCTCCAATTCTTTCTCTGTTCTCATCTCTCTCAGCCGGAGAACATCATGCTGTTGAACCAGAGTGTGCCTCACCCGCGCATTAAGCTCATTGACTTCGGCCTGGCCCACAAGATCGATTTTGGCAACAATTTCAAAAACATCTTTGGTACCCCAGAGTTTGTAGGTCAGTATCATCCGCTGGTCAGTCTATAGAGATGTGTTGTAATTACACCCGCTCTTATTGTTATGGTTCTCTGTCCAATCCTCTCTTTTCTTCTTTCATGTGTAATCTGAGCCACAAGCCTGCCTGACATAACTGTAAAGAAACCCCATGGATCACTGCTTTGTGACCCAATGAATCCTGCAATAGTTCAAGCGTAAATATTTAGTGCTGTCAAATGATTAATCGCATACAAAATAAAGGTTTTTGTGTGGATAATATATAAGTAAAAACTGTGCATATTTATTGTGTGTGTGTAGTGTATATATTAGGGCTGCACGATTTGTGAAATATGTGCGATTGCGATTATTAAGGTCAAAATTGCGATTTGCGATTGCGATACGATATATAAGTGGTTGGACTCAACTTGCTTGTTATCAAGGAAAATGCACACACAGATTACTATTAATGCTGAGCAGCGCATATTTTTTCTGGAGCCTATGGTAACGGAGGAGAGCACATGGGGGCGGTGCCGCAGTGCGTAGCAGGTGCAGAGAAATTACATAAATCAAAGCACATGGCACATAATGTTCGGAGAACAATGCTGGAAAATTCGACAGAAAGATTATCTATAACCTGCTGCAGTACAAGCTGCCAGTATGAAAGCACAATTGGCATGCGCTGCTTCTGCTTTGAATACGCGCCGTTTCCGCGCTGCTTATGCGTGCAGTAAAACCGGCGTGTTTAATGCGCCGCTTAATTAGCATGAATCGGGCTGCAGGATATCTAATTGTGCCTTTGCTTTGAGTAAAATGTGAATGACTCGCGCTTACCGCTTGTGAACACATGAATGATTGTTTTGTTACGTCCATGAATGTATTTATTTATTTAATATAATCGCAACATTTTAAAGTAAAGTAAGGTAATCGCATAGGCTGATAATATAAAAAGTGAAGAATAAAGTAAAATGTAAACATAAACATTATTCAAATAAATATTGACATCAAACAGGAAAAAACTTAAGTTCTCTTAATAATCCATCAGAACAAACAACAATAATAACAAAATCACTAAGTGGTGGACAATTGTCCATTTCAATAATTGGTGAGGTAGCATCACAATGTGCAGTATCAAACAGATAAG
>JAUCMT010000134.1:1677085-1688539 GCA_032357475.1 Enteromius thamalakanensis
ACCTCTGCTTGGAGACAGCCTTCCCTTTCTGCTGACCTCCGTAACAGACAAAGAGCTGCTCAGAGCTTCTGAAGCTCGGGGTGCGGTCCACGAACAAGCGCAATGCTCTAACGGGACACAGCAATGCCAAGGTTGGATCCGCCTCCTCCGAGGGCAGTGCTTGCAGGGTCACCACCTGGTCCCTGAAGGGCGTGGTGGGAACCTTTGGCACGTATCAAGCTCACTTGAGGGTAGGCCGGCCTGAATACAAGGCACTCTTTGCTTACTGAAAATGCTTGGAGGTCCCCGACCCTCTTGATGCAAGTGAGCGCGGTCAGGAGCGCTGTCTTAAGAGACGGGTATTTAAGCTCGACTGAGTCCAACGGCTCAAAGGGCACGCTCTGAAGGCCTGCTAGCACAAGGGAGGGGTCCCAGGAGGGTATCAGGGGTGATCTTGGAGGGTTTAACCTCCTTGCGCCCCTCAGGAACCTCATGACGAGATCATGCTTTCTAATGGACCGGCCATTCACTGCATCGTGATAGCTCCATAGGAGGAGATGGCGAGCGGCATGATCGTATACCCCCCCTGCCGGTTGATATATGCCACAGTCGCAGTGTTGTCCGTCCGGACCAACACTTGCTGGCCCTGCAGTAGCGGCCGAAACCGCTGCAGTGCCAAGTGCACTGCTACCAGCTCTAGGCAATTGATATGCCAAAGCAGCTGGGGCCCTGTCCAGAAACTGTCTGTGTTGAGAAATCGAAACATGGAAGTAAGCGTCCTTCATGTCGACCGCTGCAAACCAATCTTAAAACGGAACACATATGATGATGTTTTTGTTTTTATATTATTGAGTATTTGTATATTATTTAAAATCTTTGTTACGTTCTTTATATCCGTTTTACATATTTTGAAAAATCAGTTTCCTAAACTATTAAAAAAACAATTAGAATCAAATAGAAAACTAAAAATGTTTAGCAAATCCTAACTTGAAGTATGAAGAGGCATTTTGCATTTTTATTAAAGAAATTCACTTGGGTAAAGAAATCCATTGCATAGATATGCAGTCTTGTTTAAGCACAGGCTTTTAAATTTAACAGGTTTTTAAGAGAGAAATTATTTCAGTCAAGTGTGTCCAGCCGTTATGTAAATATGTTTGGGTTGGTATTTTGCACAAATCTACAAACTTCCTTAAATATTACTGCTTTTACTTATACAATATGTGTCAGCTCTGCTGTTTTCAGGCACATTTTACTTGAACAAGCCCCCCAGCCGTCCCAGAAAGCACACAGACATGCACATCCACACCACCCCCTTCCCTTCATAACATTGGCATCACATCATGTCCGACCTGAATGGCAGCCAGAGTGGCTGCAAGCAGTGATGATATAGCAGTCTTAATAGAGACACAATGCTAAAGGCCATGGTCAAGCATCAGCTACTCCACAGTGCATTCTATTGCAGTGCTCAAAGTTACGATCAGGCTTCATGGAGGAGAATCCGGTCAAAGCTAGACACCTAGCTTTAAAGATACTTATCCAATCCCAGAATAGTATTAGCCCATTAGAGAGGCATGGCTTCATTGATTTTTTTTTTTTACCTTGAGGTTAAGCAGTAGCTTGCTTCCTTCCAACTCTAGATCTAGTGCATAATAATATAAGTAGTAATTCTAAATCAATTCTCAGGCTCCGAGAGCAGCAGCATCTCTCCCACCTCAGACTTCTTTCCTCATTAACACAGCTAAGATTGAGATCCTCTGAAAACAGTGACTCATTTCACAGCTCATACGGTGAGAAACCACCAAAATATACACATCAGCTAAGTGTTTCTAGATGTTTTTGCAGGCATTTTCTAATGTTAGGAAGAGTGCAGTAGGTTTTTGCTCCCTTCCTCTTGCAAACTCTGCATTCATTTTAGAAAGAGTTTATCAGATAGCTGCCATATATAACTGTTTGAGAGATGTGTGCATGTATAAAGAATTTTTAATCCGTCTCAATATATATTCTGTATGGCAGATAAAACCATGTGATGCACATGGTTAAAGATGGCTAAAGTATTTCATCTGAATGCAGACTTGAAGGAGAAATGCTAGTAAGCTTTACCTCAGAGAGTCCTCAGAGAGAATTTTTTCATTGCAGTCAAATATTAAAATTGTCTTGCTTGGTTTAAAAAAATGTCAATAATGTTAGGCAAAATAACACTATTGAGTGTGATGTGTAAGGTTTTTTCTTTTGTAAGATTTTGGTTTATCTGAAATCTGATATGTTGCAGTCTTGCATTCTTTTTTTAATAATTAGGTGTATTTAGAATTATATTCTCCTTTTAAATAGCAAAATGAGGTTAAATCTGTTATGGCTCACCCCAAACTCTTCTGTATTGCAAGTGATTTTGTTTTGTGCTTTGCAGCTCCAGAAGTGGTAAACTACGAGCCGCTTGGTCTGGAGGCAGACATGTGGTGAGAATGAGCATTATACCATTACCTGGCCTCCCTGTTACCTCCCTTCCTGTACTAATCATGTGGTTTTATTTCTGCCTAACTCTAGGAGCATTGGGGTGATCACTTATATTCTGTGAGTATTCATAATCATCAGTGTTGTTGTGATGTTGTAAATATAGTTAATATCACTACAAATGAAATCTAAATGGATTTTCACTTAGGCTGTAAATAGCATCCATTTTCCTAATTGCATTATTTTTCTCAAAGCATAGCTGTAATCACATTCTGCAGTAAAACAAAGGCATGGCGAACAGATATAGCTGAATATGAAGCAAATTAAGTGTTTCCAGTCATCTAGTGTCATAGAATAAACTCCCACTGTGCAACAACTGTCATAAGGAATGATGTTTGCAGTAAAAGGACGCTTAGTAAAGTCTTGCGAAATGCCAAATGCTACATTAGACATTGATGTTGCTGCATAGAGATTGCATCGAGTTCTGGTCAATTGCTTTACCCTACTTTAGAAGCATTTCTACAATTTAATAATCTAATAGGATTAGAATT
Organism: Enteromius thamalakanensis; assembly: GCA_032357475.1. Classification (NCBI taxonomy): domain Eukaryota; kingdom Metazoa; phylum Chordata; class Actinopteri; order Cypriniformes; family Cyprinidae; genus Enteromius; species Enteromius thamalakanensis. The sequence continues at coordinate 1,680,064 of JAUCMT010000134.1, forward strand.
GAAGAACAGGCAAAGATTTAAAAGGGAGCAGAGGGAAGATTTTGGGGAGAGAATTCAGACCGTTTCCAAAGAGGAAAAAAAGAAAGATTAAGTCAAGCACTTGAATAAGACTAAAGACCTCTTTCTACAGAAGTTCACATTAAAAACACCAAGCACTTTAGTGTTTTACTGTTGTATTAAAATAGAGCAAGACATGGAATTTATAACCCTGTCCATCAATGTGATGGATAATGATTATTAGCACAACCTCTGGGTTGTGCTTGTGTTGGTCTTCCTGCGGAAACACCGAGGTTGCTCACTCTATATGTGTGTGTTTGTATTTATGTTAGAGGAAACTAAGCGTATCACAGAGCAACATAGACAATGGAACTTGCCTGTTGTTTGTGATAAGACCTGAGGGAACCCGCCTTTTTGATGGGAACTGAATGACGTAAACCGTGAAAGGGGAATCTCACGAAAACTGGAAATGATCAGCTCGGATTCAACCCGATGCTCAAAAGAGGGGCAAAAAAAAAGAAAATTTGTCATGCAAAGAACATTAAGCCTAATTTTAGAGCCACGTTTGATCTAAAAGAAATGTCCATACCTTTTCTCTCTCTGCTTCTCTATCCTATCTGTCCATCACTATCTGTCCATCAACATGTGCTAATATTAGCAGTCTAAACAGAGCTAGGAAAGTTCAATGTCTATCTCAGGGCGGATCTTTACACTCCCCTTTCATCATAGGCAAATAAAAATAGAGCTTCACATCAGGAAGATATCGCGTTGTCTAATCCCGACGCTCTTCTTGCATTCCTATTCCACCATTCTTTTCTTTTTCTCACACTTTTGGAGACTGTGTCTGTGAATTTAGAACAGTTGTAACTTTACAAATAAAAAAAATATCTCCTGACCAAAAAAAAAAAAACATTCAAAGAGAAAAAACACTGGACTGCTTATTTTTATATTGATCTCATCTAACTTGACTTGCTATGCTGAAGACCTTCACATCCACCAAATAGGTGATCAAATGGTCTTTTTCTCTCTATCTTTAGGCTTAGTGGTGCCTCACCTTTCCTGGGTGAAAATAAGCAGGAGACACTTGCCAATGTGTCAGCCGTGGACTACGAGTTTGATGAGGAGTACTTCAGCAACACCAGTGCTTTGGCCAAAGACTTCATTAAACGGTTACTGCTCAAAGATCCAAAGTAAGAGCCACTAAAGAAGCTTGTTATGGTTTGAGGTGGTTTAATATGGTTCACCTTAGCCACTAGTTGTTTCTTTTATTGAGCAGTTCCTTTTTAGAAACCAGCGGGCTTGAGTAATTCTTGTTTAGTTTCTTTTTACTTTTTATGTTGATTATCTGTAGTTATACCGAATCAGTGAATGCTGTGAAGAACATTCATCACAAATCGTGTCACTAATCAAAAGTAACTGAGGAAGTGGGTTGTGTCAACAAACAAAAACAGGTGCTTTGCACATGAATGCGTAGACATTAATCATTTCTGTTTTAGTTCCATATTGGTCTGCCAAATTGCTTCTCTGCTCTCATTTAGTCTTTATCTACACTGACCTCATTTACTTCCAATGATATTTAAAAGAGAACTAAAACTAGTTCTGCAGAAGTCCAGTCGTTACTTCAGCATAAATGCTGTTTAAGTCTTAACATTGTCACGAAAGCTGATATGCAACATTCCAGAGCCCAGTCCCACAATTCATTCTGTGTTTTCCGCAATGCACAATGTGATAAATATCTTTCGATTTGTATACCGAATGCCTTTTTGTTTACTCTGAAGGTTATTTTTAGGTGCTTATTTGTGGGACCTTAAGTTTCACAAACTGCCTGCCTATATTCATTGCATTCTGTATGAAAAAAAATGTAATGTTTTCATAATTGCAGAAAAAGAATGACAATCTTGGACAGTCTTCAACACCCCTGGATCAAGGTTTGTCCAACCACCACTACTTAGAAATCAATTACCGAGCATGATTGTCTTAACACTTGGTTAAAAGTGGGAATGTCTTCTTTTAAGCCAAAAGACACACAGCAGGCACTTAGTCGTAAGGAATCAGCAGTGAATATGGAGAAATTTAAGAAGTTTGCTGCCAGAAGAAAGTGGAAGGTACTTTTTTGATTTTACTTTTGTCTATGTATTGTTTAAATGCCAGTTCCAGATTCCAGATAGCAAACATCATGTTCTGCTGTGAAAGTTTTTGCTATTTGACAAAATGTTGTGCCCTCAGTAGTGCTTTCTGAGGAATCAGCATCATGTGCCACACCAACATGTCACGATATTTCCACACACACACACACACTGTTAAAAGCAAGCAAAACAAACCCTTGGAGCTACGAAACAATAAAGAAGCGTGCATAAAGTTGCAGTGCCCTCAAGCGCAGGATTAAGCTTGTGTTAATAAAAAAAACAAATAATAGTCGGTTAACATGTCATATGAATAGTTGAAATATCATTTAATCAGTTGAGAAGGGTTTTAATCGCTGTTGGATGCTTTGGATAAAAATTCAATTGAATGTGTCACGTATATCGCCTCTCCTTTAATATTGTTTGTTTGTTTTTGTCTGACTTCCTTAGCAATCGGTGCGTCTCATCTCTCTGTGTAACCGGCTCTCCCGCTCCTTCCTGTCTAGGAGCAATATGAGTGTGGCACGCAGTGATGACACACTGGTAAGGGTTCACGGTTGAAGTCATCTTTCAAGATTGCATCTATGTGTTACACTTTTTAGAAAGCTTTTATTAAGGATTTGCGAAGATGAGGTAGACGTCCAAAACACTTTTTTTATATATGTATACATGTACAAAAAAGGCAGCAGGAACTGGCAAAAAGAACAACAAAACCTAAAAGACATGTGATGAGCCTGGCAACAGCAGAGGAACCCCCGTATCCCTGAGCTGTGCCGTGGTCTATATTTATGGGATGAGCAGATCTAATGAGCTTCCCACACACCTGAGAATAGAGGCAGACACACACACAAAATGTACTTGCACAGAAATAAAATACTCTTGTCTTGGAATGATTACTGTTTAACACATTAATATGCGTGATTGCTAATTGCAGTGAAAGTTTATATTGAAGCTTGCCATGAAGTCAGATCCAACCTAATATGAACACTGACACTCGTACAGCCATGTGGGGTTTTGCATGGTCTTTATACGGGCCGGATATTTGCTTAGTGATGTGTGATAAGCCTGAAGAGTGAAGTGTTATTGCTGCTGTGCTGTATAAACTGTTATCTAAACTTTACAGCTTACTATCTCTCTCTTCACCTGCTTCTTACACGTCACACATTGCCATAATGTAAATGTTTTTCTTCCCCTAAAGTGGTCATTTAACCTAAAATATATATTTTAATATTACCTGCATTATGATAGTACTGGAACTTTAAGAAATATTTCAATCTTCATAATGCACTTAAATCTATGAGACATTTGGGGTTTCTGTGTGAACAGGAAATGGGTGCGTTTCGTACAGGAAGGGTGTCAGTAACAGTAATCAATATGTGACATCCTTTATCATTCTATACATTACCCTTCAATTTCTTTAGTTTGTTTTGGAATAAATGAATACTTTTTATTCAGAAACAATGCATTAAATTTGTAGAAAGTGGCAGGAAAGGCGTTTATAATGTTACAAAAAAATCTGTTTCAAATAAATGCTGTTCTGTTATTTTAGAATGTGCTGTTTATTAAAGAATCGTTTTCAACATTGATATGATAATATATATTTATTTTGAATGAAATCATTCAACGAAATAATAATTCACTATATTTCTGTTTTATTTTGTTTATTCTTTCAAAAAACTTTCTGACCCCAAACTTTTTTTGAAAGATAGTAAATGATTTTAAGCAGTGCCAGTTTTTATTTAAAGTGCCCCTATTATTTTGATTTCGGGAGTCCTAAACAACAGCGTGCAAAAAATACTTTCGTTTTCTTGTAATATGCATTTATTTCTACCTTATTAAAAACGACTCAAGGTCGGCCCTTCGTTTTGAGAGACAATTTTTTAAATGCACTTTCAGATTTAAAACTTGGCAGGATGTTTTCATTCAATTAGAGCTGTGTTATACACACTGCATGAAAGATAATTTTCAAAAATGCATAATAGGAGCACTTTAAAATTGAAATATTGAACCTTGAAATGAAATATTAAATTAATATGGCTTTCGTTACCATATAATATATTGTAAAGTGCATGATATTAACTGATACCAGCACTGCGTTATAGTCCTTTCACAATATATATAAAAACATTTTTTCAGTGACAGCAAATTTACACCTAAAACTCACATAAAATGACACATAAAAGTCTTGTTTTATGCTCCATGTATGACTCCAGCATTGCTTTCTTTAGAAGCCTCTGGCTGTTTGTAGTGTGTTCAAGTGTGCATTTTGTGTAATTGGATACACATGTCTAGTAGTGTATGTGGGTGTTATTCCAGTATACTCCTTCATTAAACACAAGCACACATGCTCTCTTTTTCTCCTTTCTTCCTTTACGGCCAGTCCAGTTTCCCTCTATAGCTGTGTATTAGAGTGTTTTGTCCAACACGTCTGAGCTGTCAGATGCTGTTTGGAGGTGATTGGGTCACACAGCACACAATGCAGCGGTTGAGCGGTGAAGAGAAAGCACGATCTGTGCTCCGCCCCTCGTCTGCATTATTCAATAGGATTAGGACTTCCCGCTGTGTATTTGCTGATAAGACCAACTGTAGTACTACTGAGCATAAAAGGATTTGCTCAAAGTGTGACTGTCAAAGGATGCTTGCTGTTGTTTTTCCTTCTAAATCTTGATGTATAGTAGCCTAAATACTGTCATGTTGGCGGTTTTTATCTGATTTATATCACAGTTGAGCTTGTTAATTATTTTTTATTTGTAAGAATTTCAAATCAGAGCTGTGCAAGAGTCATGTTGGAACCGTGTAACTTAATCGGTTAACATAGGTTTAATTCTTAGTTGTGACATCTATGAAAGTGTATTCATGGTTAACTAAATCTGGCCACAAAAAGCCCAAATCTACACAACAATGAATCATTAAAATCATTTATTAATTAATTTGACCTAAAACTCAAAATCCATTCAAAAGTTTGGAGTCAGTAAGGGGATTTTAAAAGAAGTTTCTTAGAATCATCAAGGCTGCATTTATTTGATTAAAAATAGTTATTGATGGCAAATCTGCAGCCTCAGATAGCTTCTTCTTGTGGTTTTACATACAGTGTATGTATGTAATATTTTTAAATTCTTAATATTAAGATTTTTTGTAAATACTTTGAAATAGTTTTTGTCTAAATACTTTAATGAATGTTCTATTACAAAATATAATTTGTAAGGAAATAAAAGCCTACTGTCACTTTTGATTAATTTAATGCATCTTTGCTGAATACATTTTTTCAGCAAAAAAAAAAAAAATAATCTTACTGATCCCAAACTTTGGAATGGTAGTGTATCACACTGACTAATGTAGTGTGTGCCTGTAGTATGTGTTTGGGTATGTTATTTTAAAGTTACTGTTTATATTCAATAATTCAATGTTTTTGTTTTTTTGACAGGATGAGGAGGATTCATTTGTCATGAAGGCTATAATCCACGCAATCAACGACGACAATGTTCCAGGCCTAAAACACCTGCTTGGATCTTTGACCAGCTATGATATTAATCAACCTAACAAGGTAAGGAGTCTTCATGGAGGTGATGTGGGAATTGCAAAAAACAGAGCACGTGATAGTCATGCTTATGGTCTCTGCTTGACTTGGTCTCTGTCCAAGTGATCCGTAGCCAACCTGAGCTCGATTCAGCTGATAAGTGTATCAGTATCACTGTACGCCAGTGACGTCTGAGTTTACTTTTTCAGCAATGACACTTAGATGTGTAGCAAGAGACTGATAAACAGACTCGGACCATATCTCATCTCGTCAAAAATCACATTATAAGTTAACAATTTTTATTCATCAAAATAACACATTTTGTTCAATTAACAAAAGTTTTTAGAGAGACCGTCTTGAGTTACGATTATGGTTTTGCATGGTTACGTGTAGATCTGACCCAATTTATTGTAAACAGGATTTATTTAAAAAGCGGTTTTGAATATTTTACTACAAAACAAGACGTTCCAGTCTTTTTCGGTCAGTGTGACTGTATGTGTTGGAATGTCTTGTTTGTATGGCACATGTGTGACACAGGAAAAGTGTTTTGTTTAGAAGGAGGGAAGAAGGCAGAGGTTGATGAAACTGTAATCTGCTCACTGATGTGAGGAGACAAGCATGCTTTTAATTGTATTGCTCACAGCTGTCCAGTGCTGTCTCTATGTTTATGTATGCACAGTGAGCGCTATTCCCATGACTCTCATGCATTTATTCATTTAGAGAAAGTTTATCGGCAGTCTTGAGAAACAATTCCAGTGCCTGCAAGAATTTTTTTACCAACCACTGTGATTGCTCTTCACCAATTAAAACTGCTGTGCAAACAATGAAAAATGAATCAGGCTAATTTGAATCGTCATGTTCATACTGACTCAGAATTATAGGCTTAATTAATCTGCTTTTGAATGCTGCAAGGAGCTATTAGTGCCTTGTTATATTCAGTAAAGGGATTCCTGTTTGTGCGTGTGTGTGTGTGTGTGTACATATTTCAGCATGGAACCCCTCCGCTTCTGATTGCTGCGGGCTGTGGAAACGTCCAGATCATTGATGTGCTAATGAAAAAAGGAGCGGAGATTCAAGCCTTTGATAAGGTGTTGTACTCCATTCTCTCAGATAATTAATGTACAATTAACTGTACTATTAAGAAGTTTGTGGTTGGTATGATTTTATTGATGCTCACGAGACTAAATTTATTAGATCAAAGTATAAAAAAATAAATAAATGAATAAATAAAAACCGGTAATATTGTGAAAATATATTTATATAATATCATATAATATATAATATAGTATATCATATATAAAAAATAATACAAAAAAATATAATTTATTTACTATTTTAATATGTTTGTTCCTCCTGTGATGGCAAAGCTGAATTTCTAACTGCAGTTAATGATCTTCATACTTTTTTATCATTTTAATGTGTCTTTTCTTAATAAAAGCGTTCATTTGATTTAAAAATATTGTAGCAACACCAAACTTGGAGGAAGAAACTGAATACATGTTTCACCAGTCGTTTTAAATGGTAAATCTGGACATGATAGACACCGAAACAACTGAAAATACGTACAACACACAACATGCCATTCTTTTCCTCAGACTGGAGCCAACGCTATCTACTACGCCGCCCGACATGGTCATGTGGGGACCTTGAAATTCTTGCATGAAAAGAAGTGCCCTCTGGACATCCAAGATAAGGTGCCTCCATCTTTTTCTATCTCTCTCACTCTCACACACACACTCAACAATCACAACCCCAGGGAGAGGACAGATTCGATTTTTCAAAGTCTTTCCCTATCCGGCACCTTTTCTCCAGAAAACCTTTTCTACTGAGTTCACACGCCTCTCTACTTCCCATTGGTAATTTGCAGTTGCTATGGTTACTCGCTGGCCTGAGGTTTGCCGTTGTATGAAATAATTGTTGACTGTTTGTTGGCTGCCTCACTAGTCGGTGAAGTGCGCTCAGTCAAGCGAAATCGCGGGGTAAAGTGTTGTTGAGTTTGTCAGGAGTACCATACAGAATCACACTTGGCTTGTTCGCAGCTTCATTAGGGGTGTAAAATGAGTTCTTGAAACGTCCGCCTCAGCCTGAGGTTTCCAGGAGGAAGTCCAGAGCAAAGCTGATTTGGGGAGGGGTTTGGCAGTTCTCAGCTCACAAAGATCTCCTCTTTGAACCAGTCACATTCTGTTTGTGCAGATTTTCCAGTTGCTATAACCCTACTTTGGCAGCAGGGAAATCCTTTAATGAAGTTCCTAGCTGTTCCTTGTTCAGCAGTTTTGATAGTTTTTTTATGTACACACAAACATGGTCATTGCAATTTTTTGTTTAGATAATCAAAGTGTTATTAGATTAATAAAATGTCTTTTCATCACTGAATTATGTGCAGACGCCAGCATGCTAATCATAATTTGAGTAACGTTTGACATTTTCTCTTCTAGTCTGGAGAAACAGCTCTGCATGTGGCTTCTCGCTATGGTAATGTGGATGTAGTCCAATACCTCTGCAGCATCCATGCCAACCCTGACCTAGTGGACCGGGTAGGTATCAAACACACACACACACACTCTTACTGATATACACCACACTGAACAGTCCAAGCCATTGTGGACTAATATGACACTTAGTGGTGCGGATGTAGCATCACACAGTTGATTAAAGTTGATTAAAAGCAGGGCAGATGACATGGTAAAAAAAAAAATATATATATATATATATATATATACACTCAACAAAAATATAAACGCAACACATTTGTTTCTGCTCCGAATTTTCATGAGATGGACTTAAAGATCTAAAATTCATTCCAGATACACAATATTACCATTTCTCTCAAACATTGTTC
>JAUCMT010000134.1:1691112-1745198 GCA_032357475.1 Enteromius thamalakanensis
ATCCAATTATTTTAAGTTCCATATTATATAATACGCATGCCTTGCCGAAGTTATCAGCATGTGGGTTTTCCTGGTGCCTTTTTGAGTAAGGAATTCTGGGAGAGAGTTTGCACACTGCACTGATGGACAGATTGGAATACCAACAACAGCTGCTTAGTCTAAGCAAGTCACTTGAAAAGTAAAAGGTCGTGTTCAAAACTGACATGTCCTAGTGACTTTTTCTTTAGTTAAACATAATTACAAATTAATTATTCATTTAATGTCCTAACAGTTAATTTACATAATGGTGACTTGCAGATTTAGGCTTCATGAAAAAAAGTATCATTAAACAGGTCATCACATGTAAAATTCACTTTTATGAGTTTAAACTGAAATGTATTGGCAGTGCATATTCATAACCACCTTATAATGATAAAAATTCATCCAGTGTTTATATTTTACTATTGTTTAGATGCTGGCGCAGAATGGCTCTGTAAAATCGCCTGTGCATATTATCCCCTTGTTAAGTCTGACGTCAAAGAAATCAGTTGATTGTGATTGAATATAGTGTCAGTGAATATTGCCAAATTCATACTAAATTATTATTAACATTTCAGATTCAGCAATCTTGTGAACAGTATGCATGTACATTGAGTTGGTTCAGTTTTTCAGTTTGCTCTTTTGGCACCAAATTTATCTGTTTATTTTTGATGCATTTGTATATTTTAAATATATAAAACTATTTATTTTATTTGGATGAATTTGTCTCTTTTATCAGATTTAGCAATTGTTATAACTCATATCATAATTCTGATCATTTATGAACAATAAATAAAATTAAACTGCTAGCAATTACTTCAGAGAATTGGGTGGGCCGGAGGGGTTGCTGTGCAAATATTTTTGTGGCTCCTCCACTATACAGATAAAATCTCACTCCAAATGTTTGCTAAAACTTGAGATCCCTGAGGTAGTATTCTCAAGTCAAATGAGTTACAGCTTGGACCCGAAAACAGCACTTCTTACTTCACCACTTAACAAGCGGATAGGCTTTGCAAGCTTTGTAAAATCGCTTTTCCTAATAATGTGGTAATAATGTAATGTAGTCTCTCAGAGAACTGAGTGTCACCCCATGGAAGAGAGTTAGTCCAATTTCTGAATGATTCACTTAAGACATGTTTTGTGAACTATTACAAATCGTTTATTAAAAACACCTGATTCTAACAATGGTTTCTTTACGAAATTCTTTACATTGTTTGTTTTGTGAAGTCTTATGAACGCAGACATGGATTTTGTAGTAGCTGTTATTATGGGGATTCAAACGTCTTGAGATATAATACATTTACGATTTAGTGGTTCTGTTTTGTTGGAGTCCTCTGTCCCTCATGCATTTTCGTGTTGTGGAAATAAGCTAGCGGTCAGGATTCTACAGAAGTTAATGTTTTGTTTTTCACAGATAAAAGTCATACGGGTTTGGAACAACAAGAGGGCGAGTAAATTATGGCAGAATTTTCATTTTATCCTTTTACAAGATAAAATGAGATATATAAAAATTATGATTTTAGGTATACAGCTCTGATTCGTCGGTAGCCCATTATTTCCTAGGCTATCACCTGCACGATGCATCAAAAACTGGCATTATTTGTCTGTTCATGGTGGACTCGAAATACAAATGCAACCATCACCATCCAGAGTATCATTTATGGGCTGTTAAAAATTGCCTTAAAGTAGGGCTGGGCAATTAATCCAAAATTAATCGTGATCGACATTCAGAACCTATAATCGATCACATTTTTCCAGGACGATTATTTCGATTACTTTCCCTTTAAAAACAATACCGCGTGCGGAGTCACGTGACCCGCTCCGTTACGTTACCCTACGTGCAACAACAGACTTTTTACTTTTTTATATTAACAAAGTGACTGTTAGTTTTAGGCAATGTGTGCTTTAATTTCAGTTGTTCAACATTGATGTTTAATAAATAATCATAGATAGAAAAGCTTCAATTATGTTTATGTTTTATGTTACGTGTTTCCTTCAATTATTTTAAAATCAAGGAATGCACCCTTCATTCAAAAATCTCTCACTTGTATTATGTGAGCAAATTCACTGTACAAGATTAGTCAGTGAACTATGAGGGCAAAAAAAAAAATCGTTCATTAATCGTAATCGTAAACCAGTTCAAATGTTCAATTTGTATTTTTCACACAATATTTTTATAACATCTCTCTTGTTGTTGCTCACTGTAGCAAAACCACAAAATTTCTTAGCGGAAGCAATGAAATTCTAAAATTAAAAAGTTAAACTGTAATTAATATAAACCTAATCATGTTTATTTACATACCATATTTTTTCATGAAGGCCTTTGAAACACAGCTAAGATATAGGTGTTTATTCAGGTAAATTGGGACATTTTTTTCTAGTCATCTCAGTGGCAAAAAGCATCCCAGTTTACCTGAATTCACCTGCTCTACTGTCAAAACCCACATGCACTTGGATTACTTTAGCAAAGATAAAAGAAGACAATTTGTTTTTACAACCTGCAATCTGATACCCTGTAGTTGAGGAGTATTTCAAAGGAGGTAATACAAATCACTTCTGAGTTCTGTCATATTGTCAGCTTGTTGGGTTGATTAGGAGAAGCCAGAGGTCAGAGAAAGCTCTGCTGGAGAGGCTTTTCTATATACAGAGTCCTCTAGCTCTTTTAATCCCATGCCAGAATGCTGTTATAATGAATTATAAGCAGGTTCACTGATTCAAGCGGTCTGACTTTGCTTTGAAACAACCGTGTGCCTGTCTGTTTTGCTAAACGAGACATTGCTATTTGATCAAGAATGATCTCCCTATTCAGAACTGAAAATCCACCCGGGAGGCTGGAATTTCAGACATGTGTGTTCAGGCATAGCTGAACGTTACCACCCTGTATGAAAACAATAGCCTCTGGTCTGTTCTGTTGTTGCCTTAACACACTGTCAAAGTATTTGTGTGTGTACAGTTCATTTTACAAGGTACAGGACGGGTCAAGCAGTTCTGGGAGAAAAAAAAAACTTGAACACAAGCACATGACAACTGAATCATGTGAGCTATTGGATCCTAGGGCATTAACACAGCAAAAAAATAAAATCTAAAGTAGAAATGTAGGCCTAGTTGTTGACGCAGCTGTGGATAAAAGTTCAACTCTTTGCACATGCACTGTGATCCATGTGATCTTCATGGTCAGATTCTACACTGGATGAAATAGAAATGGACCTTTAAAGCTGTGGGTAATTAGAGATACTTTAAAACATGAAATCTTTATGCAACATAAACAGCCAATCACAGTGAACAATTATGAATATTAAAACGGCACATGATATTTTGCTTCTAGTCTGGAGCAGAACTATAATTCAGCTCTTAATTAGTCAAAGATGAACCAGCATATTGTGCTAACAATATTAATAGCCTACATTTACACTTAAATCATTCTCAAAAATGTATAAATTCCAATGCATTATGCAAATAGTTACAAATTTACCCCTTACTTTGATAGCTATCGGGGCATGTTCTTACTAATATATATATATATATATATATATATATATATATAAATAGGCAATTTAAAAATTACTTTAAGTTATTTTGACTTTATCTAACCCAAACGTTCATGAAATATTGTAGCTCACGTGCACTATATTTAATCTAAACATTTTACTTATTAATAAAAGTTAAAGTGTCGACTGCTAAATTAAACAAGGGTTCTTATTGTGTTAAGGCATCTCACCTTCAGCGCATTTGCCCTTGTTACGAATCTTAATGTCGGGTATTTTGTCCTTCACTGCTTTCACGCTTGCTGCTTTCAGCTCACAGCCGCTGTTGTAGTTGACGCCGTCAGTGCCACACACGGGATAGTTGCTCTTGCACACGCAGACCCCTGATTTACTCTTCTTGTCTTTGTCGCCCTTGACGCACTCGAGTCCGGACGCGCAGCGCTTGGCTGAGACTCCGCGTCCCCCGCACGGCTCTCCAGCCCCTGACGCGCAGAGCTCGCAGCAGCCGCACAAGTCCAGCAGTGTCCCGGAGGAGCAGCCCTCGGCCGGCAGGGGAGCGCACTTACTCGGGTCGCAGGTGCCGCAGCTGCGGGGCAGCCGGTCCGCTGACACCACAGCGAGCAGTGTTACTAGCAGAACGCAGATCATGGTGAGGTGTGAAGGGGTCTCAGGCTGGTTCAGAGTCTGCTGCTTCTTTCTGCCGGTGGATGACCGGAGGTTGTAGACCCCGCCCAGCAGGACCAACACTTATAGCACAAGTAAACATATCCTATTATCTTAGCATAGTTCTGTTATTTGTTTTTGTTTATGATATCATGGAATACCAACGCGCTAATTGCTGGATTAGAAATCTTGGTGGTTAGAAGGGTATTCTGAATTGTTGGAAGGGTTTCCAAATTCATGGTCTCTTTAAGTCTCGTGACCAGGGATTTCCAGACTTTTTTCAAGGATTCCTAAATTCATAATTTATGAGGTGGAGACATATTTATACAAGTAAGTGTGATATACGTCTTGCAGAATTAAACCACTTCATATGGAAAATATTTATTTTGTATTTTCTCTTATGCTGTTAGAGTAGTATTTTAAGTGTACAAACACATAGAGGATAATATTCATTCCAGATTTGTTTTTATAAATAAAATAATTAGCAAATGTACACAACTATTTATAAGTTTGACATTTATAAATGTTGCATTTTTATTAAAAAAGGATTCATTTTATCAAAAGTGACAGTAAGGATTTTTTTTTACATATTAGTTTTTAAATAAAGGCTGTTCTTTTGAACTTTATTACAAACCTCAAAAAAGTGAATTATGATTTACACAATTACATTAAGCAACACTGTTTTCAACAAAATCATATTTTTAAAATGTTTTTTTTATTTTGTGCACCAAATCAGCATATTAGAATTATCATGTGACACCAAAGACTGGAGTAATGATTCTGAAAGTTCAACTTTGCATGGAGCCTTACTAACCATAAGAGACTTTTTTCAAAAACAAAAAAATGTACCTTCCCAAAACATTTGAACAGTAATGTATCTATTATACAACTACAGCTTAAACTATTTTCCTTTAAAAATTTGTCAGTTAAAAATCATAAACCAAAGTGTGACTAAATGATGCTGGGCCTTTGTAAAAAAAATGAAAACCTTTTACTTTTTTTTTTTTACAAATAACTTTTATTTTAACATCAGCTTAACATTTGTACTACTTATCATAGTCTCTTTCCTTTTAATAACCATAACTAATGGATGAATCCACCACTACATACACAGGTATCCCCGTGTTCAGTTCACATTTACAACATCCACATCCATTATTTGATGTATTTGGCTACAAATGCAGCTGAAATGTCCTTGTATGGTGTTTCAGAGTCTGAGCGTGTTGGAGGAATCCGACAGACGGCCCGGAAGCGAGGGGATCTCAAGAGCAGGTTATGTGCCAGACCAACACAACTGGAGCTGAGCCAGTACAGAGACATGGACTACAAATTAAGGGAAAAAAATAAATCAAGTGTTATTTAGATTTCAAATTTCTAATGAAAGTTTTAATTCAGAGAGTTGTTTTTATGCAGCATTCTCAACTTGACAACTTCTCCTGTACTGTTTCTACATAAAAAGGACTGGAGAGACACAACACAAATACGTCTATGATGGCTAGATAAGCACAAGACATCACTGTACATCTACTGAAGATATCTCAGCAAGGTTGTACAGCTTCCCAGCCCTTTGTAACTATTCTCAGATGGGCTTCAAAAACACATCCCTCTGTATGCCCCCTTTTGTCACAAGATCAAAAAACTTTGGGCAATAAGGGGCATATCTGTGCAGAGACAAGAGACATCATGGACCATTGCTGTCTTTTCTTTTGGAAAAACGTCACTTGAAAACATGACTGATATTTATTCATGTCATACAGGTTGAAACCTGTCCAAACCTTCACTTAACATAAAGATACTGTACACAGATACAGCGGATAATATTTGAATAAAGTTGCTGAGGGACACTTACTGACGGGACTGTGGCAGCTATAGGAATCATCACCAGAGATATTCCTCTTATGAGGTTAGTCACATATTTTTGGAACTTTGAAGGCTCCAGCTGTCTGAGGGCGAATATCTGGAAAACAGATTGGAGGGAGAAGAAGCATTTATTGGTGAATAATAGAATCTCACAACACAACATTATAATAGGTTAGAGTTTGATTATTTGGACTATATTTGGACTATAAAGATTGCATTGGTGTCATCATCAAATTTCAAGTTCTAGCAGTACTTAAACCTTAAATTGAAATGTTAGATTGATTTTAAACGACATTCATATGATGTAGCATGTCCTAATCTGGAGAACCGCCTCACCTCTGTGATGAGCAAGTTGATGAGGCCAAGAGAAACTGGCATGATCCAGGTAGAGTCTGGAAGAGTGAGGTCAGGGAACCACAAAGCACCACCTGTTGCCAAATCTGCTTCTGATGCTGTTGAATGAACAGAAATATAGATGTTAGTATATTCCCTACAGTTCCCTACAGGTGATTATAGGGATGCATTGCTAATTCAAATAACAGAACATGTGGAGCAATAGACTGATGGATGCGACTCACAAAGGGAAATATGTCC
Source organism: Enteromius thamalakanensis (assembly GCA_032357475.1). Taxonomy (NCBI): domain Eukaryota; kingdom Metazoa; phylum Chordata; class Actinopteri; order Cypriniformes; family Cyprinidae; genus Enteromius; species Enteromius thamalakanensis. Next base: position 1,697,733 of record JAUCMT010000134.1, read on the forward strand.
CATTCCCAGGCTAAGATTACGCAAGGCCAGAGACAGACAAACCCACATGGGCAGCTGGACCCAGAGAAGCAAACTGGTCTTGAATGGGTGGCAGTTATCCCGGACATAAAGTTCAGACACGATTCGTTTCAGATTCTTCTTGAAATGAAACCTGTGGATGCAATTATAGCAATAATTAAGTGGCTAATTAAGTTAGGGTGTACCTGACAATCTGTATATTATACTGTTTTTGCCAGACCATGCTTATGTGGGTTCAGTAAAAATATCAACATTTTGTTTTACTAAAGAAGCACAATTGCATTAGATATTAGAACTGGTTTGATATTGCATATATATTACTCTAATAAAAAAAAAATCTCAATTAATTTTAGAATAAAAAAGGGACCAAAAAAAAAAAAAGGTAAAGCTGTATTTTCTAAAACTTGCTTTAAGTACATAAAACATTTTGGCAGATAAATTGGATTCCTAATTTTCTGAGACTGTTAGTATTGGCATTTTTTAATACTTTGAGAAACAGTGTATGGCTTTAAAACAATTCTTTCATACCTGCATGTTTTCTCTGACCAGCCCTTCTCTTTGGCTTTTACAGAGACCTCATAGCGTAACTGTTGGGCCAACGCAGCTATCTCCTTCTGCAGAGCTTCAACCTAGATGGGGCAAAAGGGCACAAGGGTTACTCTTTTTCCAGCCAGAAGTCTTTTTAAGTCTTTCTAACAGATACAATATCCCAGGCCTATGAAAGCATTAATTCACTGGCAATTGCCACTGGGACTCAAAACTTAAATATGGCCCAGATGGACCAGTGTTTTAACTTAGTTTAACAAACTCTTCAGATACAGACAGGCACATGCATATTTTCATGTGCATTTGCATTTCATATATTAAAAGGACAACTGATTTGGCATCGGTGCTTGCGTTTAGATATAAAAACATCAGTTTAATGGTCTGACACACTACAGCTAATGTTCTCACACTGTGCGACACTAGTAGGGGAGGAAATCAATCCTCCTTGGCAAGAAAAAACATCCCACAGCTGGGAGACAGTGGGCGAGAGAGAGACTCTTTATAAGGCACAGTGTTTATTCTGTGATATCTGCTGACCTCCAAGATGTGCTAGACATACTGTACTATGTCTAGATAAACAAACAAATTCATATGAGAAAGAGCTGTTTACTCAGTGATCCGTGTTAAACCTAGTCAGAAACCATCACTATCATGTTGTGTATCATGTGCATTTTTCCTCTTGTACTTTTGAAGTACAGTGAGTTTTATGTGCCAGTAATTCAAAAGCCAAATAACACCAAAGAGATGCCAATTGTACGAATAATGGGAAATGAAAATTGAAAAAAAAAGAGAGAAATAATGACATTCTAAAATTAAAACTTTTTTTTAAGTCAAAAACTGGCCAGTGAATTAGCAAAAAATAAGTGAAAAGTACAGTGCTACAATCATCACAACATTGACTACCATTCCTAAGTTTGTGGGAAATAAATTAATATTTTTATTAAACGACGATGCATTCAATTGATAAAAAATGTCATTAAAACTTGTAATCTTGATTATGCCCCTATTATGCCAAAGGTTCCTAATTTTGCTTTAAACAGGTTTAAATGTATGCAAGGTCAAAAAACACTTTAGTTTTCTCCAAAAATAGATTTAATTTTACCCCATTTCTAAATGATTCGTAAACGATTCATGTGAAGCAGTTTGAAGACTCAGTCTGTCTAAACCCCGCCTTCACGTGAGCCCTCACTGCTGTGATTGGTCAGATGGCGCAGTCCTTTATGATTGGTCTACTGCTCCATAGAGCTTGTACCAAAACTATACTTTCTGACATTACTAGAGGTGCATTCTGAGAGAATACGTCAACTACTGTAGTTAGCAAGTTAGACTAGTAGTTAGACTACCGTGGTTACCAAGACATCTGCAGGGTTGTTAATGTACACAAATACGTATTTTGAACGATCGCTAGAAAATACCATCATCAATTATTAATCATACTTACAGGTAGAAGTTCAGAGGAGCAAGCCGGTCCAAATAAACTGGGCACTGATTTATCTTTTAAGACCAAACGTTTGGTGAATATCGTGTTGTACTCCAAGATTGAAAAAAAGCAGTCATCAGTAAAATGATGCGAACACAACAAGAGATTGTACTGCTGATGTGTTGCTGAAAAAATGATTGTTAACCACTCATTATTTGTATATTCATCTTCCATCAGAAGGGCATATCAAACAAATTTACTCTCACAGGATACAATGTCTTCTTTACATGATGTAATCCACACGGAAATTGTATTGTTTGTGTGTGGGGCAAGTTGTTCTTGAGATAGAGATATGTTACTTAGTAATGTGGATCCGTAACAGAGAAAGATTCGAATTACTGACGACTCATTTAGGTGAATGTGTGAGCCAACATTTTTTTTGATAGACAATAACTTTATCGTATCACAACTTTATGTTCACATCAGCTACATGACACAGTGCAGGAAAGATCATATTTGAAAAGGCATTATAGGGGCATTTTAATATCTCCTCTACTGACAGCATTTACTTTGAAGCAGTTTTCTTGAATTTTTGAATATCAGTTACGCATGCTTGTTAACTCTGTGGGAAATTTTTAAATGGCACTTCCATTACAGCTGGAAGACAAGTTAGAGTTCCTTCGAACTAAGGGCTTAACAGGTCAAGAGGAACAGAATTATATTAATTTGAAGTTATATCACTAGCATTCCTCAATGTTACACACTTGAACAATTTTTTGACAAAATGTTTTTTTCACCAATTGAAAAAAATGTATGATAAATCATTCTCAGAAAAAGTGTTTATAGATGTTTGCTTTTAATTTTTCTGTAGTTTGGGAGAACACCTCTTCACCTGGCAGCTAGTAACGGTGGTCTGGAGGTAGTACGTCATCTCTGTGTTACAGGAGCCAACATTGAAGCCATCACTAATGTAAGTAAAAGTGACAGTAAAGAGATTTGTTACAAAGATATACATGTTACAAGTCATGTTTCAAATAAATGCTTCTTAATCAAATAATTCTAAAAAAAAAAAAAAAAAAAAAGTTAAAAACTATTAAGGTTATTGCACAATTTTCTTTCAAATTTGTTGCATGTTAAAGAATAAATACAACCTCATGCTGTGTCAATCATGTTTACACACTGCCTCTGAAACGACTGTTTTCAATATTGATAATAAGAAGGAAATCAGCATATTAAAATTATTTCAGATGTGACACCAACTGAATTTTTTTTTTACAGTATTCCTGTTTTTACTGTATTTTGCTAAAAACAAACGTAGCTTTGGTGATCATAATAAACTTCTTTCATATATATATGTATATATATATTAGAGGATGGATACCCGATGGGCGGGATCGGGTCGGGCTCGGTCACATCAGCGGCTGTGTTATAATAGCGCTTTTTGCCCCTGATGCTCTCATCTGTTGACATTTCTGAACGCCTTCCTACAGCTGCTTGATAAAAGCTGGCTTTCCAAACAAAAAAAGTGCATGTGTCATTAGTATGAGAAAAAAATTTGATCAGGCTCGGACATTTAATGCCTGTCAGGTTCGGTTACAGCTCTGTTGGACGCAGGTCGGGCTCGGACAGAAAAACGCACCCCAATCCGCACTCTATACATATATATAGAATAGTAACATAGGTTTTATATACTCTAAAAAGCTTTTGTTTTTTAGTTTGGCTGCTATCTTCTTGCAGTGTTAGATATTGAGATGTAGCACTGAGCCGGTGTCCTTCCCTCTTAGCACATTAATCAAATAGCAGTCTCTTTATCTCTTTAAATAAGTGTTCATTCATCATTCACGACAGCCTAGATTACCATTCTGTCCTTAATCCTCAATCTTTCAGTCAGCTGTGTCTTGCCTCATATAGTCCCTCTCCCATAGAACGTGAGTTGGTTCCTGTAGGTTTGCGTGATCTTATTTGATTGTGTGGTTGTCCCTCCTTTGAATGACTGATTTTCAGTCTGACTCGTTCTGAGTCTTAATATGTGTTTGTCAGGATATAGCTGTCTGATATTTGTGCAGGTCTGTGATATAAGGGTGTGCCTTCCCTAAGAACGTTATTAGCCTAGTGCATTAAAATGTTCTTTGCCAGAGTGAAGGTTTTTAATGAAAATGTGGCAGTGCAGAATCATTGTTTAAATTTCAAAAGCGGTGAAGGACAGCGTGCCCCAATGAACCCCCAACCTACTCATCCCAAACAATGTATGTTTTCAATCAATAACCCCTACATCCCTCCCCTCTCTCACACCCCTCGACTCCATATCGTCTCAAAGCGCTCCTCCTCAGTGTTAATATTGTATAGTGGCTGATGCACAATGCATGTTACAGCACACAGGAGTTTTGAGAATCCATAATTCATTGCCAGAGGCGTATGGGTCAGCGGCTTGAGAAAGAAAAAATGGTTTCCACATATAGGACGCCATTGATTAATGTGGCCTTCATGCTTAGATTTTGCTCTTTTTCTCACTGTTTTGTCAAATGTATGAAGTTGGTTAGATTATTTAAGTACAGCACTGTGTTAATTAACTACATTACACAAGCTTACAATGAAAAATACTTCTGAAGCATTATTCAAATCAAATGTAATGTTAATTATGGCACCCAAGCTAACATGAACTAGCAATGCACAGTTGTTTTTTATTAATAGATATTTTTGAGATCAATAAATACTGTAACAAATCTATTGCTCATTAGTGTTTATTAACTATAGTTAAGTAATGGGACGTTATTATACAATTTAAGCTTCTTCTTTTTTTTCTTCTTTTTTTTTTATACAACGGCTGCATTTGTGTGATCAAAATACAGTAAAAAGTTAAGTCTTTTATACTATTTGAAATATATTTAAGTATATTTAAGTTAATTATTTCTTGTTAAGGCAAAGCAGAATTTTCGGTAGCAATTTCAGTCACATGATCCTTCAAAATTCATTCTAATATGCTGATTTAATTCTCAAGAAACATTATCTTTTATTATGAATGTGGAAGCTGTTATGCATTTTTTTTTAATTATTATTTGATGGAAATAAAAATAAAAAAATTACAGAAAAGGCTTAACCAACCCTTTTAATCAATTTAATGTATTACTGCTGAATAAAAGTATTAGCATGCAAAAACTAGATTTGGTTGACGACAGCATACTCCATTCATCCTTGAGATTTTTAGGCATCTTTTGGGAGACAACCATAAATCAATAAAATGAATTGAAGCGCATCCTCGTGGGGACACGCAGTATGAGCTGGAGAGGAGCAGACAGACACAAAAAGAGCTTGTGAATAGGAAAATGAGCGGTTTTGTGCAGAAGATTTTGCAGTAATATCTCACGAAGTCTAATTGGCAGGAAAGCTTGTGTTTAATCAAGCCACGTTAGATAAGATAATTACACTGCAGCAAATCTTTTCCCATTACTATCCTTTTCATCTGTGCTTTTACACCTCTGCCCTGTTCACCACATCCTCTTTTGCTGTCGTCTGCGTGGGGTGTGCGGGGGTTTTCTTTCAGAGGGAGGCTGGTTAATTTGTCCCCATCGGTTAGAGGAGGAACACAGCTGTTTCTGGTTTGTGTGGTTTGCTCGTGCCCGTGGTCCCAGGTGTTAGGTGTGGGTTGATGTTGCTGTGTGTGAGATTGTGTACATGTATTCTGAGGTGTTAAATCATTAATGGTTTTGGTTTAGGGCTGTAACTGTGGTGAGTTTGGGGTAAACAGATTTTGTTTGTTTTTTTCTGATAACCAAGACCGCCCTGAGGTTTGTGTACATTCCTAATGCTCTCTTTAAGTTTGTATGTTTTTAAAGCAGTTTTCCATGGAATATACTTTCTGCAGGCAGGCCCTCTCTGATAGTTATTCCCCCTCCACAGCTGGTGTTTCCTAATGCTGATTTCACAATCACACATGTGCTGCCGTCACAGCCTCCAGGGAAGATCCAATGTGCGTCATTTCGGGTTGTAATAAAATTAACACAGATTTCAACTTTTTTCTCTTCCAGACAAAAACAGAAAGCTTTTAGATTGTGAGAGAGTGTGACACCAGACAACATTAGTTGTGTAATTGATCCTTTCATTATGTATTTTATCATTCCGGTGATACCAAGTAAAATGATTGGGAATGTAGATTAGTCTGTTCTCTGCCTTAAATGAGTGCCATTTTCCAGGGGGGTTCCTAGATAAAAATGACACCTGGGGTTTAGTCAATTAGTGCTATATTATGAAGGCAGTGCTTCCAGGTTTCAACTTATTAGGATTTTTAATTTGATGAGTAATACTGATAAACTGTTGCTATATATATATATATATATATATATATATATATATATATATTAGTGCTGTTAAACAGTTAATCACGATTTATCATATCCACAGTGTGTACTGTGTATATTTATTAATCATATATAAATACAAACAAATGCATTTCTATATTTATATATGTTTATGTATATGTTTACATATTACATTTGTATATAATATAAAATAAAATATTTAAACATGTAAATATTTTCAAAATGTATACTAAATGTTTGAGTATTTACATAAAAAATAAACACAGTACACGTTACGTAAACAAAAGCTTGTTTTGAATGCAATTAATTGGGATGAATTGCTTGAGAGCACTAATATATAGTAGTATAATATGAGGTTGACACATCAGTTGAATTGTAATATTAGAAAAAACAACAATTGTAGGTCAGTGGATAAATATAAAGCCAGGCCATAGTTTATTTTGTGGTGTAATTGACATCACCTGAACTGTATGGCTCTAAATATGCTCCTAGCAGCTGAAGAGACTTTTTCCATGGGCGGACAGACAGATCGCAGCAGAAGTGAGAGGTGGCGGGTGAACAGTTGAAGGAAAATATTACCTACTATATCACAACTCATTTTCAGTAAGAGCCACAGTCAGACAGGACAGAATCACATGCAATCCCAGGAAACTGTTTTAAATGAGTGAATTGCTGTGTGCCAGGACTAATTCTGGTTTATAATTTTTAATTTTTTTTTCTTTTTTTTTGTGGTATCTTTTATATACACCCATTTCATATATAAAATCATCTGATATGTCTTAAAGGCAGCATTACATCTGTCAGCCATAATCATCACTGTACCCACTGTAGTACTGTTCTATGTGAGTCACGCTGTTGAGCTGTTAGGTGATATTCTCTCTTCTTTCTTTTTCACTTTTTCTTGTTACCCTGCAAACACTCTCTCTCTCTCTGTGTATCTCTGTATCTATCAGAGCTTTATCAGTGCGGTGGCCTGGTAATACTGTGCAGATGAAAGGCTGACAGTCTTTTATTTATCTAGCTTTACTCATTCATCTGTGTCACTGGACGCTGACTGGCCCTGCATTGGCTGTAATGTTCCGTAAGCTGCATTTTATCCGTCACTGTCATTGTCTCTCACAGGATGGGAAGACAGCGGAGGATCTGGCGCTTGCGGAGCAGCAGGAGCATGTAGCAGTGCTGCTGGCCAAGCTGAAAAAGGTGTGAGTCTTTGTTTATTATTCATCTCACTGAGACTCAAGAGACATTCATTTGCATTACATGAATGCTTTGCGAAAGGCTTATGAGATCCTTGTTGTATTTAATATGACGCCTGCAGGAGATGTCAGTTTTACTCAATAATGGCTCTTTTCTCACTGGAATGTGTGCTTATATTTTTCTAAATAAATCTTTTTTTTACCCCCAATGGTCCAAAAGCAACTTCATGTGCAGTTTGTAAGGTGTTCCATACGAATTCATACGAGAAAATGAATAGGAAAATACTTTCAGAACTAAAAGTGGATAGTCATTGCTTCTCAAGCATGGCATCCTACCTGCCGATTAAGCTCTTGTGTAGTCCTTTGATGAGGCAAAAAGATTTTTTAAGGTTACTTAAAATAGATTTTCCATATTCTAAGATATTTAACTTCTAATTTGACCTACAGTCTAACTTCGTTTTTTTTTCTTTCTTCATCTTGTTCTTTTTAATGCTTCAGTCACTCAGATTTGATCTAATGTTCGGAAGTATGGTTTATCTATGAACCACATACTCGACTTTAGATTTTGTGAATCTTTTAATTTGACCGTCACATACATGATTTAATATATGGCATTTGGCATCTTGCATTTTGCTTTGAAAAGTGGATTATGCTCAGCTGGAGGACTCTGAATACTAGCTGTTAAGAGCCTATTAATTCCACTCATTAGGATGCACTGAACATTCTCAGACACATTAACATTATGTCATCGGTCCATATGTCATATTGTAATGCCACTGGATTGTGTTCATTTACATACCCTTTGTGACTGGTCTTACAGGACAACCATAAGAGCATTTACATCCAGCAGCTGCGGCCTACACAGACCCTCCAACCTCGCATCAAACTCAAGCTGTTCGGACACTCGGGAGCAGGGAAGAGCACTCTGGTGGAGTCTTTGAAGTGTGGCATCTTGCGGAGTTTCTTCAGAAGGAGGAGGACCAGGTTGACCAACCCTGTCCGGCACCCAGCCTCACCTGTCACCTCCAAACCAGCAGGTAGGTAGCCTTTATCTACAGAAACACTGAAAATGAAAGGAAAAGGTCTTTTCAAGATGAAGACGAGTTTGTTTCTTCGTCAAGAGTAATTTTTCTGATTATATTGCTCACAAATGAATCCTTTGCAGTGAATGGGTACCATCGGAATAAGAGTCCTGACTGCTTATAAAAACATGATTTCCAGTCCATCATATAAAATCTGCATATTTGTAAGAAACAAATACATCAAGGTGCTTTAACTTAAATTGTCATTGACAAAATAAACAGTCCTTGATCTGGTGAGCAAGTTTCTCTAAATGTGTTATGATGAAGAAACAAATCTCAGATGACCTGAGAGTTTTCAGCAACTTTTCTTTTTTGGTGATCTATTCCTTTTAAGTTTAGAAACTTGCAGTATAGGGTTTTTTCTGGGTTAATTTTTTCATTTTACTCCCTCATTCTCAGATTAACAGACACGTCATATAGCGCTATCATTGGAAGGCGCAATCGCATTTATTTTACACATTACACATGAAGCTAACTTCTCACAATTACTGGCACAGCCAAATTGAGGAAGTTGTTTCTAGGTTTCTATGAGAAAAGTTTTTAGAAAGAACCAAAGTTCAGTGGAAAGCGTTGATTGTGCGAGACATATGCAGCACATTGTGACTAACACATTTGCAAGGTATAAAAAAATAGCTTGAGTCATCTGACTCTCTCGTGTTATTTCTGTTATAACTGAAATGGCTGTTAGCACTTCTGTGGGGTTTTTCGGGAATTTAGTTTTTCCCAGTTACTAGAATAGAATAGAAACTATTTTAATTTTGTGCATGTGGTGATACTGGCTCGTCAAGTTTTTTTTTTTTTTTTATGCATACAAACTTTGTCCGTCACCAGTTTAAATCTTTATCAACAAGAAAGCTTTTTTGTTTGTTTTTGGTAATCTCAAAATCAGAAAAAGGGACCTTTTACTAAATATTTATTTTTCTTTCAACGCTGGGAAAGCTGGAATCAGGCATTAGGAAAGAGCTCCCCCATGTGGTGGGTTTCCACATTATATGAATTAATTATGAACAGCTTATTTCATTACATCTTAAAAACCCTTAAATAATATACATATTTAATCATTTAGCTACAAACATATCCTTATTGCATTTATTGTTATCTATTATAAGAAGTCCATTCCATCTAGTTTACAGTCTTTCTTTCTTTTTTGCTTCCCTGTTTGTGTGCCTGTAGTGTCTGTCAGCATCTCTAACCTGTACCCGGGCTGTGAGAACGTCAGTGTGCGTAGCCGCAGTATGATGTTTGAGCCCAGTTTGACTAAAGGAGTGCTGGAGGTCTTCAGTCCTGTTCATAACCCTCTCTCCACGGCTGACGACACTGCCACCAAAGCCATCGACATCCAGAACGCCAATGTCAATGGTAAAAGTCGTTTATCATAAATAAGTCTCACCAAAACGAAATATATTTGAACAAAATACAGTAAAAAGAGTAACATTGTGAAATATTACTAATAATATTTATATATAATAATATTTTAATATTTTTTGTGGAAACTGTAATATTTGTAATGTATATAAAGATTAAAAGAACAGCATTGTTTTGAGGTAGAAATGTTGAATAAAATTATAAATACCCTTACTGTCACCTACTGTTATTAAAAAATATTTATTTTGCAAACTTGAATGATATTTTGTGTATTGTATTATGCAATATTGTTTAGGTGTTGGAGACCTCAGTATATGGGAGTTCTCTGGTAATCCCGTCTACTACTGCTCATATGACTACTTTGCTGCGAATGACAGCACAGCCATTCATCTGGTCTTATTCAGCCTGGAGGAGCCTTACGAGACTCAACTGAACCAGGTCACATTTTGGCTCAACTGCCTGAAGGCCCTCACGCTGCCAGAGGACAATATCGGTATGTGCTAATGTGTGTGTGTGTGTGTGTGTGTGTGTGTGTGTCTCCTGAGACTACGGTGTACAATGTATGGATTTCTTCCTGCCTGTCCTTTGCTGAGGACTTTCCATTACAGTAATTACAGGGCTGTGAAGTCTGTGATTAAGAGGTCTTAAAGAGCTATTATTCATTTTTTCTGTGCTGAAAGTCACATCTTTTACTTGGTTACTATATAGTTATTTTGCATAGCGTTAATATTATCCATATTTATATTCTGTTAATATTTTAACCAATAACCAACTGTACAATGAAGTTACCCATAGCCCTCTCACTACGAATGTAGGGCTATCTATTGATTTACATTTTTTAAAATGCATTAATTACATGATATTGTGTTATTATGCATTAAATTGACATGACATAAAGTCTGGCTTTAGAAGTCAGTATACTATTTGTTTTATTTCTATATGATTTCTATATATTTTCAACAAAGTTCTATAACTGGCAAACATTTTTGAGTTTATCGATCTATCCGAGGCCCGTTCACACAGAATGCTTTTAACCATTCAACCATGTGTGCTATTTATGCTTGGTTTTTCTGTGTACATATGCACTCGATGGAGGTTTTGGCCACTGCATCATGTCTTGCTGTTTTCACACCATAAGCACCATGTTTGTTCTCTGACAAATTTCAAGTTATTTTTAACACATCATTTTTAAAATGAACAGTTGTATTGAATGTCCAAGTTATTTGACAGTCATATGATAGAAACGTGCTCATGCATGCAGTTTTGTGTATCACTGTGTATCACTGTTTCACCGTTCTCCATTCTGTGTGCTTCATTAATGCTGTTTGTAGTTTTCTCATTCTTGTCTCTCTTAAACTCTCTCAGTAATTTCCGCCTGGCTTGCCTTTGCTTTCACTGTAGTGATGGTTGATGAATTTGTGTAAGTACTGTAGCAGGCACATCCATAGCACTATGGATAATGCCAAAAGAGACTTCATTAGAGTCTGGCATCAGTCTAGGAATCTAGTTTTTGTTCTGTAATTCTCTAATAGTCGATTTGAGAGTTAAGATTATGCATAATGATTGAAGATATTAGAAATGGACAATAAAAGTGCCTCTCTGTTATATCCCCAGCCTTTGGAGGGAAGATCAGGAATCCTCTGCGTGTGGTCCTGGTGGCCACACATGCTGACATTGTCAATCTGCCTCGATCGTTTGGAGGAGAGTTCAGCTATGACAAGGAGAGATCTCTACTTAAAGAAGTCAAAAACAGGTGATTAAAGTAATATGTCAGTTTGAAGCTAGGAGACCTGTAAATACATTAAGTGATCATTTTTGAAAGACTAATTTAATGGATGAGCCAAACTATTAAACTGTTTTTTTCATCCTCAGGTTTGGGAATGATCTGCAAATTGCGGAGAAGCTCCTTGTCATGGATGCAGGAGCTTCTAACTCCAAAGACATGAAGCTGCTGAGAAACCTTCTGTTAGAACTTCGCAACACCATCGTCTCTGTAAGATCAGTCTGCATTGTACTACACCTCCCCACACTTTATCATTTCACCTAAATGTAGCATTGGTTTTAAAGGGTTAGTTCATCCATATGCCCTACATTCACTGTTGGAACACAAACTAAGGTATTTTTGATGTTCTGAAAATGAATAAAAGGTCTTACGGGTGTGGAACGACATGAGGGTGAGTAATGAATAACAGAATTAAAATTGGTAGGTGAACTATTCCTTTAAAAGCCTGGAAACCCTCATGTTTTATTATGATCTGGTTCTGATATTCTCTATAATAAAGCTCTGTTGTTTTCTTTACCATGCATGCACACACACACACACACACTCTCTATCTCAGAAATGCACAATATCAAACACTGACACTCAGATCCCTTGCTAATACATTCTGGTTGTTCTCCTCCTACATTTCTCTTTCAATCTCTCACACTCCCACACATACCTGTACAGATCCCTTTCTCATCCACCGTTATATTGGGTTTGGATTTTTGTGTATATTATGAAGTAAAAAGTCATTACTATAGTTATTAAATATGTGTTTGTATAGTCTTTGGCGTGTTGAAAAAGATTTAAATTTATCAGTGGGGATTTTTTATTGCTAATACTTTCAGTTAATGGGGGGAATTTTTGACCGTTTCAGCATGAGACTATCATGGACACCTGGGGGTCTGTTCTTTTGACTTGGGCTAAAAAAAATAATTACCTAGCAACCACTCAAAACAACTTAGCAACCCCACTGGCATTTTTCAGAGATGTAAAATTGCTTTTCTCTCTCTGTCGTTTTCACAGACCTGCAGGCCGATGACTCAGCTGGCAGAGAAGCTGGTGTCCACTCTGCCTTCGTGGCGGAAACTGAACGGGCCAAACCAGCTGATGTCATGGCAACAGTTTGTTGTGGATGTGCAAGAACAAATCAACCCTCTAGCCAGTGAAGAGGATCTGCGGGAACTGGCTTCACAACTTCACAGCATGGGAGAGGTGTGTGCGCGTGTGGGCGGCCCAGGGAATGTGTGAGAGTGTGTGTGTGACAATGAGAAGATGAATAAATATGTATGAATGTTTGAATTATGGTTATATTGCTGTGGGTATAGCAAAAGTGTGTTTGAAGTAGATGCACTGTATCATTAATTAAAATGATTGTTTTCTTATATTATGCTATACTATCATATACGCCCCCGCTATTAATACCACGTCCATTACTTCAAAACCACTCAAAGTGTACAATGCAGAACCTCTACGGCATGTTTTTATGTGGATTCAAATGAGTCGGTGGGTGTCAGCAACTAAATAGGAGCCCATGAAGTATATTGACCACCCACAACCATTACATCAACAGCTTCACCGATAAGAGAGGGCAGGTGAATGAGTCATTCTCATCAATATTAGTCATTTGTGTTTTCAGCAGCAACACTTAAACACATTTTAGGGAATGTTTTGATGTTGATGGACTGAAATGCCAAGCTGTGATTCAGCTTTATTAACATTTACTTACATAAGATACTCTGTTTAAGGGGCTTCGGCTCCCCTGTGTTTAACCTCAGCCCCTTTTAAAATCTGTTATGTCATGTCTCTTCAAAGTCACGTAAGCCTACATGACTGACTTGTGTTAATAAAAATGAAAAATATGCAAAGAGTGCATTGAAATACGTGCAAAATGACATGCATGTATAATTTATACATTACATAAATCTGTTAACAGCAGCAGCTCTATGGATGTGACCAAAAGCATGAATCTTACTGGTTGGGCAGTTTTCTTGTTAGTGTGATGGAAAACATTTCAGTATTTCCATGACCGTCTGAACAGATGCAATCATTCAAATAAAAATTTCATCTTGTGTTAATCACTACTCACTCCTTTTCATACCCCTCTTTCTTCTAGATCAACATCATGCAGAGTGAGACTGTCCAAGACGTTGTCCTGTTAGATCCTCGCTGGCTTTGCGGCAACGTACTCGGCAAGCTTCTCTCGATCGAAACCCCCAAAGCAATCCACCACTACCGTGGCCGCTACCGCATAGAAGAACTCCAAAACCTCGTCTCCGAAGGTGACATCGATGAACTTCTCCAGGTGCTTGACGCCATGGATGTATGTGCCCGTGACTTAGCCAACCCGGGAATGGTGGACATTCCCTCCCTCATACGCACGGGTGGCCTGCAGCACACCTGGACGGACGAGGAAGACATCGAAGGCGAGGACACTTTGCTTTACGGTGGCGTGCGAGTTGTCCCTGCAGAGCACTTGGCGCCGTTCCCTTGTGGACTTTTTCATAAGTTACAAGTGAACTTGTGCCGGTGGAGCCGGCAGCAGAAGCCAGAGGTGGAGCCCGAGGATGTGAGGTTGTGGAGCGGCGGAGCTCGGGTTGGACTCGGCGGCGCTGAGGCACTGGTTCTGCTTGTGAACCACGGCCAGGGCATGGAGGTACAGTTACGAGGACCTGATTCGGAACCTGGACGTTGCTATGCTTTATTGGACACTTTGTGCGGCATGGCAGAGGGCCTGTTAGCTGCTACGTTGCCCGGTTTGCTCACCGCCCGGCATTATCTTAGCCCTCAGCAGCTGCGGGAACACCACGGCCCCGTCATGCTCTATCAACCGAGAGACTTTTTCCGCTCTCAGGCGCGAGGCGAAAACGCGCTTTCGAACACCATGGGAGGCTATCGTGAGAGTTTTGTCAGTATCGTAGCATTAGGTTGCACCCAGGTCTACAAACAGGGCAGTCTTGGAGGGGAAGTGGCCGTGGCGGAGGTCAGTCACCTGGCTCGACGCAAGCTCTGCCGTCTGCTGGACCCTCCCGATGCCCTCGGAAAAGACTGGTGCCTGCTTGCCATGAACTTGGGCCTTAGCGAGCTCGCTGCTAAATACAGTTCTGGCACCAACGGGACTCCACCCGCAGACCCCCTTTCCCTTCCCAGTCCGACAGCCACGCTCCTGCAGGAGTGGAGCCAGCGACCCGATTCCACCATAGGCATTTTAGTGGCTAAGTTGCGAGAACTCGGTCGCCGGGATGCAGCAGATTTCCTCCTTAAAGCTGCACCGGTCTTCCGGGTCAACTTGGAGACACTAGGCACCCCGCCGGAGCCCTACAGCCCGGTGTGTAACGGTGGCGGCACATCCTTCAACTCCATCAGTTCCGTGGTCTCTCGTTAGGACGTCACTTGTGTGTCTATAGAGAAGCGTGCAATTGACCCGTGGAGAGCTGATAAATCTCAAGCTCCCTGGTGTTCTGAAACTGAAGTATTTGAATCAGATACCCTGCTCATGTCCATTTTGTTGCCCTTCGCGATTTCTGAATGTTCATTCTTGGTGTCTTTGAAAAGGTGCCTATGGGCTTTTTTTCTGCAAACCTTTTATTAACCGTCTCATATTCCCAAGGTGAAACTGCAGACGGCCTTTTTTCAAAAGTCCTTACTGAAAGCAAATCACTTTTATAAATTTGGACAGCTGTTCTCTGCGCTAAATTTGATGACGGAATGATAGATCACTAAGTGCTTGGCAGCATTGTTTAAAAAACGACTCAAGCTATTGAGTGCCTTGAAGATGGCAAGCTATTAACAAAGAGCCATTGCTATAGATTTCAAAATTGGATGTGCACCTCTTTAAGTGTTTGGGTGTTTACCTGTCTTATGAAGCTTTTAATGAACATATCTATTAGATTTACAATTTTTAAACCTATAAAAATTGGTCCAAAATTGGGTCATTTGCATTTACTACCTGATTGTTCCTTATTGCAACTAATACGCGCCATTTTTCAGACAGGAGTTTATTCAAATGACGAAGCACAAACACACATACTAAAATCAAAATGCATGGTACATTTTCCGGTTTCTAAATCCGTCACATTTGTCTTATTCACACGTGTAGCTTACTTGTCACTTTTGTGAAAAATTACAGTTCTGACTACCTGTTAAATGGAAATGTTGAAATATTCCAGGCACTTACATGACGATTTAGTTTTTCTTCATATAAATGGTGTCTGCTGCAGTGTCCTAACAAGCATGATCTTTGTTACAGTCGTTCAGCTTATTTGAATTTATTCAGTTCCACACATTTACACTGTTTGCCGAGTGTTTTAAACACAGTCGTGTATTCTTTACACTGGAGATTAATCATAAGATGCTGTTCTAAGGGATAAAATAGGTTGACATTTTGCATTGAAACAACTGAAAGCAATGCCATTCCTCAGTTACAGGAAAATATTGTAATGAATGTGGTATATTGGATACAAATGAAGTGACAGCTTAAAGACTGTAGATGGCAGCAAAGACTCGGTTACATCTAACACATGCCATAGCTTCTGCTCTCTTCAGTTGCAGTTTCATCATCGTCTTTTTAATGTCTGACAGTTCAGACAACTGTTTCATATTATATTTTGGGACAGGTCTATCCTCCAACTTATCATCATTTCCCTCGCAGGCTTAAAATCACAAACTTTTCTAAAAGGGAATCGGGCATATTGTTCTCTCATTCCAAAAGGCACATTTTTATATTGTGATTAAGTCTATGTATTTATGACGCTCTTTCGCTGTTTAGCTGTGGTCAAGGTTCACAATCTCCCCTCTTTAAGACTTTAACAGGGTACATCAGAGGGGAATTTATCCTGGTGTATTTAAGACTTGTACAGTCATCTCTTTGCACAAGACCTTCACATTATTCCTCTATTTATATTATGTCCGCATGTCTCTGAATGCCATGTCCTTAATACTTCCTCAAACTTTACAGTGTACTACATTTTTTATATATAATAAATTGTTTACTCAATGATTCTCTTGTTTTTTATATATTATATATATATATACTATACTCTCTCTCTCTCTCTCTCATGCAATATTTTGACATTAACATTTTCCTATTTCATACATTTACATTTTTAGTAAATAATAATAAATAATAAAGTTTATTTACCAAGACCGGTGTTGCTGTAAAAAGAATGTATTAGCCTATGGAACAACATTAGTCACAAATATTCACAAACGTACAAACAAGCAACAGAAAATAATAAACTACATCAACACTAGAGAGCAGCTAGTTGAGAATAAAACTAAAAAGTTTACTATATTTTAAAGTTTTCTGAAATACTTCAAAGTGCCCTCCATTGAATTCTGGGTGAAGTGGCCACCAATTCAACTGTGAGAAGCAGAGCACACTGAAACTAATCAAAAAGGACAATGATGACATTGCTGCGGATGAATAAATTAGTCATGTGCTGTTTTTTGTGAAGAGTCAGTGTGTGGCATGACCGAACATGCATTATTCAGCAACTGGAATAACTGCACGTGCATGTATTTCAACATGACATATTTCCTGCCCCATTCTTTTTGTACTCAAATGTTTTTTTTAAAACACCTATAGTTACCATTTAGTACTGAATGCATATGCTAATCAGATTTTTCAGGATTTTCAGAGTCGTGAATGCGCTCTTGAATGCTTGAGCAATTGTGCTTCTTTTACCTGCTCCTTTTTGATCATTGTTTAAAGCGCTGGGCTGGCTAAAGTGATAATTGACCAATCTTCCCATCTATGGCTCTGTGTGCTTTTGTGACAGACGAGCCCATTAATCAGTCTGTTTTCCCCTTTGTTTGTATGTAGATCAACAGCACTCTAATTCTGGCCTGCCACAAATCTCAAACAGTCAACGTAAACAATGTGGAATGTTGTTACACAGTAATAGAACTAGATAACCAGCACTGATGTCCTCACAGAGACCTACTGATAATAAATTCAATACACTGATTTTGGTGTTGTGGTGATGTGTGAGCAGGATCATGCAAGTTCACTGCATTGACATTGTTTATTACTTGTGTTCCTTGTGAATACGTGATGGAGACAATATTGTTTTAAAATCTTGTGATGCAATATATTAACGTTTTAAATGCATTTATTTGCAGCTGCTCTAGTTGGTTGTTTGAATGATACATTTTTGACAAACAATGTGATTAAACCTAAAGGTTATAGTTGTCCTTGTTATAAGCACTACTGGCTGGTTAATAACAGGTCCAATAACTAAAATGCTTGTGATTCCCGTTTGACGACGATGTCGAATGGATTATTATCTAAAAAATGTATAGCGTTGCAAAGAAAATCGAATCAATCTGTAACGTTAGGTCTGTGTAGTTTATAACGCAGTTAACACGCAGGAATTCTAACTTATATGTGTAACAATATATACAAATAACAAATTATATACATTTATTGATTTAAATGCAACATTTTATGTGGATTATGCTGTTTTTTTTTTTAGATAGTAACCGTGTTTTTTTTTGACTAAAGCCATCTGCCGGAAAGTCATCACGTGCTGGAGGGTCACATGCTCTGACGTGTTAATGGGGGCGGGGTCGACAAATCTATAGGCAACAGATCTCGACCAATGAGAAATTGAGGAATTTGCCTTCAGATGCGCTATAAACCTGGGGCCCCTCTGCGAAACGGGATATTTTCTTCGAGATTCAGGACCGCTGGGTGAGTCAGGCGTTTTTAAAGCTTTTAGGAGTCTTGAGTTGTTTTCACATCTTTTTTGTTAAAAAAACGTCGGTAGGGACACTTCAGTGTAATATTGCATTATGTATCTTTGATTAAGATGTTTAGCTTCATGCAGAACAAACCGGAGCTTGTTAGGTCGCTCTTTTGCTGTGGTTTGTACACAATACTTTTTTATGAACTGACCGTATTTTCTTTAGCGAATCTCGGTTTTACCATATTTTAATGGATGAGTAAAGCGTGACTATTTTTTTTCATATCCATCTCAAATAGTTCCAGTTGTTTCCTTTTCGGTTTCCGTGGCCTGGTTTCGGTCTTTGTTTTCTTTTCCTGGGAAACAGTGGGCTGGAGCCACCCAGATCCCGTGACTGCCGCAAAGGAACATCGTATTCCTTTCTCCGTGTCTGTCCGCAGGCCAGTGCTAACAAATAACGTTATATTTTTAGGAGATAAAAAGACAGTGTAATCGTTTCTGTTTGGCTCTGTAGGTCAGCGTCTGTTTTCAGTTGACGTTAATCTTTTATGAATAAAACGTCCTTGGTTTATATTACTAGTTTATTACTATTCCGGCCGGTGGTTGTGTAACGTTAACTTACACGGCGTAAACAAAGATGTCGGTACTGTAATCTGATCTCATGACACTGCTGAAATATAACGTCACGCAAACAAGTTACTTTTTAAACATATACGTCTAATTATGCAGAAGTAAAGAAATATCTTATAATTTCAAGCAGCTTTAGCAATTTCTTGCAGCGTGGCCAACCTCGCATGAAACCATTGAAAATACGCAGGATTTCGGGAATTATCAATATAAAACATATGGAAGACTAGTTCTGCTCTGGTTCAGTCGAAATTATGACGAATGAAATTTTAAGTATACGATTAGAAACGAAATTATGAGCTATTGAGTCATAATTATGACTCATGACTTGGGCCAGTCACATAAACTGTTTAGAATAGTCTTAAAAAGTTAGTCATCTATATATATTTTTTTTAAATGTTCTCAGGAATCGGCCTAACTTTAAATTAAATTTTAAATTTTCACTTAGATAGATATCAGTTTCTGTATAATATTTGTACTAAAAAAATGCCACAATTTAAACAATTAAAACTGAAATGTATGCATTCCCTTGTATACATGTTTTGATCTGTTATCTTCACGTGGAGTAAGGTATGGTCACTTGTTGCAACATGTCTGACCTGTTGTTGTTTTTCCCCCCTCAGTGTTTTCATCATGAGGGTGTATTTGGCAGCATTCACGTTGTGCCTCAGTGCAGTATTTGCTGCTCCAATGTTGGACAAGCAGTTAGATGACCATTGGGAGCAGTGGAAGAGCTGGCACAGTAAAAAATACCACAAAGTAAGTTTTCGAATTGACATTAACAATTTGAAAAAGGAGTCAGAAGTGTAACTTAGTGTTATCTCTGTCAACACAGAAGGAGGAGGGGTGGAGGCGAATGATCTGGGAGAAAAACTTGAACAAGATCGAACTGCACAATCTTGAGCACTCTATAGGCAAACACACTTACAGACTTGGAATGAACCACTTTGGTGATATGGTAAGAATGCAAGAAGAACTTCATTTGAGGTGTTTGAGTACTGATTATGAAATTCCTCCTTTCATCAAACTGTTCTGTTATCTATAGACTCATGAGGAGTTCAGGCAGGTGATGAATGGCTACAATCACAAGAAGGAGAGACGATTCAGAGGATCTCTCTTCATGGAGCCCAACTTCTTGGAGGTCCCAAACAAGTTGGACTGGAGAGAAAAGGGATATGTAACTCCAGTGAAAGATCAGGTGAGATAGTTTCACGTGTAAAAAAAAAAACAATTCCTTTGAAATAGGCTTATTTGGTTTCTTGTAAAAGTAGAGCACAGAAAAAGTGATGTCATAGGTTAGATTTCCAGAAAAAAGCAAGCACTGACTAAATGTGTGCCTTGAACGTAAAGCAAGTCATTTTGGATAAATGAAAATGTATTTAAATTCCATAGGGAAAAATGTCTGCCCTCTTTGGAAAATAGATGTATGTGATATGTGTGACGACAGTATTTGGTTACAAAGTTAATTTTATTTTTTACTCTCACAGTCTAGTAAAATGCCATAATAACCATGGTGTTTTAAGATTTTTACATTTTCAGGTGTAAAATCACACATTTAAAATTAGGTTACTTCATAAATCCAGGTTCTTTAAAGTAAAAAAAACGCTGAATAATAAAATATTTCAATTTTGATGCTTGTTTTATGTTATTTTAAATCATCTTGAACCATCATCTCAAATGTGGTATTTCCAGGGTGAGTGTGGTTCTTGCTGGGCCTTCAGCACTACTGGAGCCATGGAGGGTCAGATGTTCAGAAAGACAGGAACACTGGTGTCTCTGAGTGAGCAGAACCTGGTGGACTGCTCCCGTCCTGAAGGCAATGAGGGCTGTAACGGAGGTCTCATGGACCAGGCCTTCCAGTACATCAAGGACCAGAGTGGTCTGGACTCAGAAGAGTCCTACCCCTATTTGGGAACTGTAAGTTACATTTCCTTTTATTCCTGACATTATCCCAAAGAATTATATAGAAGATTACCATAACATACATGTTTCTTATTATTTTCAGGATGATCAGCCCTGCCATTATGATCCCAAAAACAGCGCAGCTAATGACACTGGATTCGTTGACATTCCCAGTGGAAAGGAACATGCTCTGATGAAGGCTATAGCCGCTGTGGGGCCAGTGTCTGTGGCTATTGATGCAGGACACGAGTCTTTCCAGTTCTACCAGTCAGGTATGTTTATGTTACCATTGGTTGTTAAAGGAATGGTTCACCAAAAAATGTAAATTCTGTCACTGTTTCCTCGCCCTTCGGTAGTTCCAAACCTGTGTGAATTTCTTTGTTCTGCCGAACACAAGGGAAGATATTTAGAAAAAAGTTTGAAAAGGCTGATTTGGGTCACCAGTGGCTTCCATAGTAGTAGAAAAAATACCATGGGAGTCAATGGTGACCCAAAACAGCCTGGATTACAAACTTTCTTCAAAATATCTTTCTTTGTTTTCGCCAGAACAAAGAAATTCATACAGGTTTAGAACTACTTGAGGGTAAATGATGACAGGATTGTAATTTTTTGGTGAACTATTCCTTTATTGCTGGTTGTTAAATCCCACTGCCGACTCATTGATGAGAAAATTGTGATGTCCATCGATTTTTCTCTAATGGATATATATTTCTTGTTAGGCATCTACTTTGAGAAAGACTGCAGCAGCGAGGAGCTGGATCATGGTGTTCTTGCTGTTGGTTATGGTTTTCAGGGTGAAGATGTTGATGGAAAGAAGTATTGGATTGTGAAGAACAGGTAAGAATATCATTTATACACTACGATTCTGAATGGGCAATGTTTAAATTCAGTGTTTTTAACCCAGTGTGTGTTTTCTTTATTCTAGCTGGAGTGAGAACTGGGGCGATAAAGGATACATCTACATGGCCAAGGACAGACACAACCACTGTGGTATTGCTACAGCTGCTAGCTACCCTCTCGTCTGAGGAAGAAGCCTCCAGTATCAAGACATACTAGCAGAAGGTCACATTAGTGTCTCAGTGCCTGAGCGGTTGACTGAAATCCACACGTGTAGTGAACGAGACACCTGACACAGGTGACTGAGACTGTGAGAGAGAAACCTCAAGCTCTAGGTATTGTGTGACACTGTTGTAGGGAATTTATGCAATTTTTTCTGGTCATTTTAATGCCACTGATCTAGTTGATTTTTGCCTCAATGTAAATACATATTCTTCAGTGTCTAAATGTACAAATGTGGGTTTTTTATTTTATTTCTACATTCTGTATGATCAATAAAACTTTTTAAAATGTAACTGTTGTGTTTTGGGCTTTCAGTTAGTTTTGTATCTTTTTTAAAACATTTCGTAATTAATGACATAAACTACTGTTCGGGATTGTTTTTTTTTCAGCAAGGCCACATTAAATGGATCAAAAGTTCCAGCAAAACATTTATAATTTTACAAAAGGTTTCTATTTTAAGTAAATGTTGTTCTTTTAAATAAACCTTTTTCTTTAAAGTATTCAGAACAAATACACTCACAAAAAAAAACATGGATAATAAATGTTTAACTTGTCTTCAAAATCAGAATATTAGAATGATTATTTAAAACTGAATTAAGATTGCCATCACAGGAAAAACTATATATATATATATTAAACAAAAAACCATATAATAATATTTTACAATATTACTGTTTACTTTGTATTTTATTTTTATTTTTTTGTATAATTTTCTTTCAAAAACTACCCAGACTTTCGTAATATAGTATTGCTGTAGCTTTACATCAGCTCCAAAACCATTTATTCCTATCGCCTCATCATGATGTTTTGTTAACGTAGATAAGACAACAGAAATTAAAACCAGTGCAGCTGCCTAAATAAACAGGAAGTTGGTTATGATTAAATTGTTCTGTATTTAAAGTAATGCTTTCTAAAGCTTTAACAGCATGTGCAGGATAAGTATTACTTTAATAATTGTATTAACAGGGAAAAAAAGGTTTCGGGAAGAGCCCTATGTCTGTTGTAACTCAGTGAGGTGAAAATGAACATGGAGGGCTGTTCTCTTGCTCCAGCAATACAACGTGTCCTATTTGTTTATCTCTTGGCACGCTGCCGTTACATGGGCCGTCATCATGACCAGCAAACGAAGACTTGTGGAGTGGAGATTATTGGGGTTTTGGCTCTTGTGGTAATAGGGAGGGCTCTGTTCGAATGAGAGGGTGTAAACACTTAACCAACCAGTAAGCAACACACTGCTAAAGGCACAATGTGTTCACATAAAATAACTGAAGAAGAAAGACAGATTGCGAAATGGGTACAAGAACAAATCTGAACTAAAAGAAGCTGAGTGAGTGATTTGTGAAATAAAAAAGGAAAAACTTGATTTAAAATACTGGAAGTTTAATGTGATTCTGTAAACAAAAGCAGTGCTTCTACTATTAAAAAAAGCTACAGTGAAGTTTTGTATCTCAGTGTCATGTGGGCTTTCAGTGGATCATATCGCAACCGAAATCTTTACTTTTTATGTTTCTTGACAAAGGTCAAGTACTCCTCCACATCGTCTGGGGATCCCGCAACCAAGGGCAGCCTCTGGTGAAGCGACTCGGGAATGACATCCAGGACGCGCTGGGTGCCTGACGTGGCCATGCCTCCGGCCTGCTCGATCAGGAAGGCTATGGGGTTACACTCGTACAACAGCCTCAGCTGGAGAGAATCAAACATGTGACAATCTTACAAGTTACATAATGCTGATTTGCACATTTCAAGTTATTTTTCAAAGGGTCCATTTTATGCTAAACCATGAGCAGTTATCGTAGTTTCACTTCAGAGTTTAAAACCTATATGTTTTAGTTTCTCTTATAAGTTGTGGATTTGTGTCAACTAAAAGCATTGAACATGTTCATTCAGAATGGATTCATTTTATTCTTATCTATGTAGAAACTGGACTGTGGCAATCAATAATGACGCTTGTATGCTGGCATTTCTTGAAAAGCAGCATGAACTGCAGATATAATATCTGGCCCATTGCTTTCATGCTATAATGTGTATTTGCTCCCTTCATGTGTTTCGTCACTACCCATTATCAGGAACAACACAGCCCTCCGACGTGAAATAGGCGGTTATCTCTTATCAGAATATGACCTGCCTGTACCTGCTCTAAACCATACGTTTATTACAGTATTCTACATTATAACACAAACTAAAGGCGTATGGATTATGCAAATGTTCTTATGTGTTATGACATAGTGACCTAGTTTCCTGCAGCATTACTATTATCAAAGCCAAAACTTAACTAGTAACACTTTATAACAAGGTGCCATTTGTTAACATTAGTTAATGTATTAACTAACAAGAACAAACAACGAAGAATACATTTATTAGTTTTTTGTTTTTTTTAGTTCGTTAAATACAATCGTTCATTTTTAGTTCATGTTAGCTTAAAGTGAATCCACTAATGTTAAAAAAACACAACAACTTGCGATTTTATAATGCATTAGTAAATGCTGAAATTAACGTAAACTAAGATTAATAAATGGTGATAAGTGTTGTTCATTCATAGTTTGTTCACTAATGTTGTAAACTAATGAACCTCATTGTAATGTGTGACCACTTGACTGTTAATTAAAATAAAAACGTGAACTTAAAAACTAACCAAAATAACTTTATATAAAAGTTTACTTGAAGTAGACAAATTATTAAAACTTAAAACGAAAATAAATAAATAAATAAATAAAGCTATTAAAATAGTATTTAAATAATAATAAAATAACACAACAATAAGATTGACAGAGTGACTGCATGGAACATTTTACTGTAAATAGGATAAAAGTATTATTAAGTATCCTAATATCTCTCAAAACACATGAGCCAAAATGTTCATGTTGTGAAACCTTCGATGACTCACCTTTCCCTTTGGACTCTTCTCATTGGCTGGGTACATGAATATGCCACCATAGGCAATGGTACGGTGTATATCAGACACCATCGACCCAACATACCTGGCACCATATGGGGCACTGCCATCCTGTTAGACAATCACATCTAGTCATATATCATATCAGGATTCATATAAACAAAACACATATCATTTATTTGAGTTTGAGTGAGACACTTTGTGTATGCATGATCTTCCTGAGCTTGAATCTCTGAATCCAAAACGTGTTTCTACGGCAGTTGGCAAACAATCCAAAAACAAAGACTGTCTGAGTAAAGGTTACAAATGCATCAACAGAAGAGGACAGGAAAACAGGAAGCAGAGTACAAATGTCTAGGACATTAAACCCAGCTGGACAGCTAAAAGTCAAAGTCTGTCATTTCATATTACGTCTTTTCCTTTAGAAGGACGTGAGCAATAAAAATGGCCAAAAGGAACTACAAAAAGTTTTTAAAAAGTAGATTAACTACTAACTTAGCTAACCCCACCTCGAGCAATGACAGACACAACACGCAAACCAATCAATGCATCATAAGGTCAAAGATAGCAAGCTTCTGATAACACTTCTACAAAAACAGCATGATATCCACATAAAACATATGACTGATAACATAATGTACTTGATTAGCAAGTTTCCCATTTCGTAATCTAAGACGAGCTCTTTAGTCTTTATTCTTGTTTGCCTTTTCCTTCTTATCACCATCAGACTGATTAAGACCATCTTCAAAAAAAAAACAACGAACAAACAAGAGCATGTATTCCTAGAAAAGACCAGATATCACAGGTACTCAATTAACTTTAAAAAAATTACCTCCTGACCCACAGAAAGCTCATACTCAGCATTTTTATGACGGCTGTTGATTAGCAAAGTAACATGAATCAGTTACATATGCTGAGTCTACGTTCCAGTTCAGAAAACAGAACCTGATTTCCTGCAGAGGAAGTCGCTCTGCACTTTCCAGCATACGTGTGTAGACGTCAGCTGATGCTGAGCACAGCCATCAACTGTCAGTAAGCATTATTCTGAATCACATTTAGTTTGAGACTATGTGTTTTTTCAGGCCAGCTAGGCAACATTGCTTGTTCTGTCACAACATGTCATGAACTTGTGAGTGTGTTTGCGTGATCACATGATGTGGTACACAACAAATCCCAATTGTGAACTCGGTGGTTTGATTTGTGCTAAGTCCTGTGATCTTAGTCACATTTTGGGAAAAGAAATGGCTAGCAATGAAAAGACTTTCCTAAAATAATAACGAAAGATCATGGAGAGATTTAATCTGGCTCGATCGAATCATGTTTCTGTTCAGAACCCACCTCTGGGTATTTCTTGTGCTTTAAATACTCATTCACTGAAGGCTCAAAGTACTTAGCATAGCCCTCGTTGATACTGTAAGTCTTTCCCTTTTTCTTGATCTTCACATTTCTTTCTGTTAGAATGAATTCTCCAATTGCCTAAAGAGGAACATAAAAAGAAAACATTCTCACACTGACACACAACTGTACAGCGTCATTCATTATAAAAGGGTTATAAGAAGTTGAGGAATCAAAACTAGTTCACTACAGCCACAAATATTCAAGACTTTCATCTGAAATCGAAAAAAGAAGTGACCCCCTCGAAGCATCCCTTTTACTGTGTAAAAGTGACCATAAAAAGAAGTGAAATATGCAACTTTATATAAGTGTAAAAAGTTTCACAGTTTACTATACCTAGCTATTTTTGTTTTTAGGGCAATATTATGTTTGGCGTAGGTGCACTTTGTTTGTATAGTTGTGAATACGCTGTAAATGATTCACTTGAATCGTTGCGCGTGTCTAAACTAACTAGCACTTTGTAAGATTATTGTAACTGTAAATCTCTTCTCTGACATTCAGTTTGTAAAGCCCTGGTACTCTTATTCATTCATTTCAGCATCTTTAACTGTTTGTGCTTACTGGATCCAGCATGAAGAAGTTAACTCCAGCTCCTGTGCTGAGAGCCACCAGCGTAGCGCTGCCGTAAAGAGCGTAACCCGCACACACGATCTGCTTGCCCGGCTGCAGGGCGTCCTTGTCACTCGGTTCTCCTTCAGAGTTCTGAAACAAGGAAAGACAACAGAATCAGCCATCTGCTATTGAAGCCTCATATAAACACACACCTCAAAAACTGTAGATTGTGCCACTTCTTGATTGTATATATTTTTATTAGTATTAAATAATGAATGAAAGAATGAATTCAGGCTTATCGTGATTGAATGCAAATTAACATTTCACCATCTAGAGTACATTTTTGTTACTGCAGAATATTTATTTTAAAAAACGCAATAAAAGTGCAGTTAGTTACCCTCAAGCGCACTTAATCAAATTAATTTAAATTAAAAGTTAAATTAAATGTATTGCTTAGCCGATATTTGTCATCAGGCAGGGTCAAATGCAGTCAGCTACCTCGTCAATCTGCATGGGAAAGCAGGACAAGAACACCAAACATCAAACCAGTCATTTTCACACAATATATGCTCACATGAAAATACAGTTGTGCTACATAGTTTTATTTGTTTGTTTAGTTTTTTTGCACGTGCATCAAAAAGCACACAAAATGCACATGCATCTTCAAACATCAAATGTGGCCCAAACACTCACTCTTTTGTAAATGGCAAATATGGTGCCTATGGGGGCCAAACAGTCGATATTGGAGGAGCCATCAAGAGGATCAAAACAGACCACATATTTCCCCTGTGACACGGAAAAAAAACAGACTGGAGTTAGTGTTCAGCAGAAATAAGACGTAGCTACGGCGACCTCATGTGGTAGCTATCTGAATGAACTCCAGTAAACGTGCATTAGCAAAGAGGTACATTAGCCTGCCCTGATACAAATACATAGCTGCCATCATTTACAGCTAAACGTTTTTACGGTGTATTTATTTATTCCAGGCTTGACATTTTATGTGAAATAATTGACTCTAAGTACATTGTAACTTTGACTGATGTGTGATGGAAACTATCAGGAATTTTAAGACTGTATTCCAAATATTAGAAATAAGTTTTGGATTTAGTTATCTTTGTATATATTGTTTCCTGTTAAGCAGACATCATTCTCTCTTTTACTTATATTTTTAAAAATGTTTTTTAGTTTCATTTAATCAAAAGCACACATTGTCATATGCTTAATATTAATAACTCAAATAATAAATAAAATTCATATATATATAATTTCTTTTTTTTTGCGCCTTCGGTACATTTATAATGCATATGTAAAAACATCATGTGCTAAAGAAATAAAGAAGGCTAACATGTTGTAATAAACCTTTCTATTTTTTAGACAGAACAGTAAATAATGACAGAATATTCATTTTTTAGATAACCTTTTCCAACGAAGATTCAAAAAAGTATTCATAAGCAAGCCTATTGAAAATGATCATACTCTTTTCTCAGCAGGTGTGTAGATGGCATCCTTGTTCTCCTCAGAAACCATCAGACAGGTGCCATAAGAGGCCTGCAGCATATTGATGATCAGATCATTGGAAAGCACATCCAGCTTTTTCTGCTCATCGCCTGTGACGTTCACCTGTCCCGCAATGCCTTGACTGTGTTCAGTGAAACCAGAACATACAAGTATTATTAAAAAGCATGCATTTGAGGTTCAAATGCCAAAACAGTGCTATTGTTAAACGGGGAAAAAATGGTGAATGATTGCTTATTTTTATGTAATGCTGCAATGATAATCACAGATTATAGTGAATTAGAATTTAGCCTCAAATCTAACGAATTGAAAATTTGGCATTATTATGATAATTCTAATGATCTTATATTGATCCCATTTCTTTAAAAATAAACAATTGCATCATTCACTAAATTAGGTTATTGCTTGACTAACCATGTGAGAACTGTAACGAACTCCCTCAAAAACCATGTCTGTCTGTTATATCTCACATTTCTATTTGATCACTGGTTGAGCTGAATGAATCTTTGCCTGCTTCTATTTCATGCAGTCAGAGCATGCACTACACTAAATATATTCATTCACATAATGCAAAATAATTCAATGAAACTTACAGATGAACGAGTCCAGCTTTCCTGACAGCAGATGAAATAGCTTTAATAGCTGTTAACAGGGAGTTAATAAGCTGTGTGAGTTCTCCGGTGGCCCCCTTAGCCTGTCGCCCCATCTCCATCACAAAGCGCGTGAGGGTCCATACGTCCACATCAAAGACCGACTGATCCGACATCCTTAAAGCGTCCGAGGGTACAAGCAGTTGGACAGGCAGAGACTAACTAACTGTAGAGCTGCTAGGCAGTCTTTTACATAGACAGTGAGTGGATGAAGGCCAAGGTTATATTGGTGAAGCAGATCAAGTGACAGTAGTGTAGTCTGAATGCTAGCAGAGCCAGAGCTCAAAGGGCCCAACTTATAAAGCACGTTCCTTGGCTCTCAGCTCATTATTTATGTCCACTCTTGACACGTAGCAAATACTCAGAGGTTAGAAGGTCATGGATCATAAAGCAAAACTCATGATTGTTTATAACAATCATGTCCCAGTGAATACAGCAATGGGTCGCATTAATAATACTGTATATTTATTTATATGTAAATGTGTCCTCTATAACTCAAAATCAAACCTGTAACCGTGACCAAACATGTTTTAAGGAAATAGATACACAGCATGTGGCTCGTGCATTATATTTGATTCACTGCACTGAAAAGTGCAATTAACATGCTTTCTAAAAAGCATAATTTAAATAGTAAGTGCTGTTTATGCAATACATTTCAGAATTGGTATAGATGTCGCTCTTTAGATTCAACAGGTTGGCAGACATATTTCCAAACAAGCACTCAATCTATTGCCATCTGCTCTTATTGCCCTAAACTTGGGTGCCTCCGCTGCTACAGAGCCCAAAATAATACACTCATTAGTATCAGAACCAAAACTGGAAAGAGATCACTGAACTAAGTATGCTACAAATACCAATCGTGATTAGCTTTTTTTTTTTTTTACTTTAAATGAGAGTATAATTTCTAAACAGATATGCATGCACATATTTTGACCAAGGTCTCGTAGAGCAACACCCCAAAATGTGTCTCAAATGTCAGCAGGGCTCTTTGCGCCTACTGGCCTTTACAGAAAAGGTCATCTGCTCTTCATTTGGTTGCTTGAACTTCTTGTACAGCGTGTCTGGTATTAAGATATCTGTTTATATAGGAATACATTAAATGATGAGGGAAAAGTAGCATTTTTTATTCAAAGGTGATATTGTATCCTCAGAGACTTACCGAAATGTGAGAATAGAACAGAATTTCAGTAGTTGTAATGTTTAGTGTTTGCACATAAAAAAAAAATATCTGCACATAATCTGGTTTCACCACCAACTTTATTCACAGCTTCCCTCAATAGGGTGCAATACGTAATAAAGTGATTATTTGGTCTGTACAGACAGAAACAAAAGCAACCATAGTTCAAATCATCCTCATTGCTGCCATGAACTTGCTTCTTGTCTTATTGGTCATCAACAATTACAGCTGCTGATAACACTACTGTAGGTAGACTGTCTAATGTGAAAAACACTGCTTTCTTAAAAACGGCCTCAAAGTAAATCTTCTACTTCACTGGTGTAAAGTTTACATTACAAAAAAATCACTGTCCTGAAAAATTCTTATTATATTTCTTCATGGATGTACAAAGTGTATAAAAACATTTGCTTTTGGGGGTAGTGATTTGATATAGAGGTAAGAATGTACTTTGGTATCTTATTTTTGGAGTGTCAAGTATACACATCATCTTTATAATTTCTCATTCTGACTACTTCTTTTCATTTATGATGTTTCTGATAGATGGAGATGTACTCTTGGACATCATCAGGGGAACCCATGACCACCGGTACCCGCTGATGGAGGCTCTCGGGCTGGATGTCCAGGATGTTGGTGGTCCCTGTGCTGGCCTTCCCTCCGGCCTGTTCCATGATGAAGGCCATGGGGTTGCACTCATAGAGCAGCCGGAGCTGAAGAAGATGGAACACAAACAATGTCTCTGTCAGCCTCCTCCCATATTTATTCAAGAAAATATTGCTATGGCTTCCTTCTATTAGCAACTGGGTGCTACAGCACCCTCTACAGGCCTCATTTTGTGACGATCACGACTCAAATGTGAGTATCAAGTTTTCCCACCATGGTATTTGGATTATGATATTATGCAATGATAGCATGGCACAATGGAATTTACACAAGAATCTACAGTGATCCATTTTCAGCTCAGGTTGTGTTGGTAAGAGAGAGCAAACACTGACACACCTGTAGATGTGACACCAAACAAAAGAACTAGAGCAAAGGTCATACACTTCTCATGTTTTTACTTCATTCATGTACTTCACTGAAATGATATAGTAACATAGTGGATCATGTGACAAACTGTTGCGGTTACTCTGTGTGAGTTAAAACCAACAGCAACTTTTTATTTTTTGGGCTGCTAATTAAGATTTTTATCAAGACCTCAGTAATAATTCTGTACATTCTGTACATGTAAACAATGTTCAGATGAAGTACCTTTCCTTTGGGGCTCTTCACATTGGCAGGGTAAAGGAAGATTCCTCCGTAAACAAGTGTTCGATGCACATCTGCCACCATTGAGCCTACATAACGGGCTCCATACGGTGCACTGCTATCCTGAATAAATATTAATAAATATTTGATAAAAATGTCTTCTTGTAGCTGAATATTATAATAATGTTCATATTTATTTTTCTGATAGACGTACGTTTGTTCAGCTTTCATAAGGATTTGATTTGTAATAAATGCAAAGCTTTATTTATTTGCATACTGAACCTCTGGAAACTTCTTCTTCTGCAGGTACTCTGTGACAGCAGGATCAAAGTAAAGGGCATATCCTTCATTCAGACTGTAGATATTGCCTTTCTTCTTAATCTTCACATCTCTGTCAACCAGAATGAACTCGCCAATAGCCTGATGTTACAATAAATAACACAATATTCTAGTAACTAATAGGTGTAACCGTAAAATAAAGTGTTACCAAACAATGTCTCCCGGCTTTATGAATCATAACTGTACTGACTGATTCATTACCAACTGATCTGACTCACTGGATCTAACATGAAGCAGTTGACCCCCTGACCAGTGGAGAGGACTATCATGGTGGCACTGCCATATAGTGCGTATCCAGCAGCCACTATGTTTTTTCCAGGTTGCAGGGCATCCTTCTCAGATGGCTCGCTGTCTGTGGCCTGTGAACACAGCAATCATTTCAGCAATGCATTTCTGCGAATATAATAAATTTATGCAGTCATACCTTCCTGTAGATGGCAAAGATGGTCCCGATTGAAGCAAGACAGTCAATATTGGATGAACCATCGAGAGGGTCAAAGCAAACCACGTATTTACCCTTGAACACACAGAAGAAACTTTGGTTAAATGAATGTTACTGAGGTAGTGGTGCATTTTGACTTCACAGTACATAGTTATTTAATGATTAAAGATGATGTTGCTCAATTATATGAGGATATTTGACCTTTCTATAACCTTACTACATTCAACTCCTTATTCAATCATTACTCCTTAATCCTTAAAACAAGATACATTTATGACTGGCTTATGGCTAATATTTTTTCTTTACCGGTACTTGACAAAGATTTTGTAACATTCATAATGGATCATAGAACATGTCTCATTGTCCTTTTAGATGTCAGATTCAGGATGGGTTTCTGGCCAACAACGCAGACAAAGAATGTCACTACAACTACAAATCAGCTGGAGTCACATGACTAGCTCTGCACAGGAAACACACACTTTAATGTAAACTCACCGGCAAGAATTAACATATATCTCGATTATATGGTTTGGAGTGAATGAACACTTAAAGTGTAGTTATTCCACAGACAGCATGCATAATATCTTACTCATTTTACTCTTACCCGTCTATCTGGTTCCACAATGATTGCGGTTTCATGTTCCTCAGTGACCAGCACACAGGAGGTGAATGAAGATTTGATCATGTTTATGACGAGGTCATTGGAAAGGATGTCCAGTTTCTTGACCTGGTCACCCGTCACATTGGTACTTCCAGCAATGCCATACCTGTCAGACATTTTTCAAAGTCATGAGTTGAATCAGGTCAGAGGGACCGAAAGGACTTTTAGGTAGGCTATTGTTTCTCAATGCTTGTTTATAAAAATGCTATATAGCGTAATAGTAAGCAATGTCACATTGTACAACAACACTGTACAACTGTCTGCATAATTAACCTATGAAAATACTGAAAGATTTGCAAACTATCATTCATTCGTTCATTCATTCAAACTTGTAATAAAAAAAAGACAAAAGACAACAATTTTTTTAATGGTCATAATAAATAATTTCAAAATAGTGAAAGTTTAAGTTGGCAATTGTGCAAGAAAATGTGTAAAACCTGTTAAACCTGTCAAGGTTTACATGAATTATTTCACTCAAAAAAAAAAGAGAACTAAGAACCCACATGATGTATTGTGACATTATTTTCAGGACAGTTTAGGATATTTTCGTAAAACAGTAAAATTAATCCAATAAAACGCTTATATATAATTTGTAATAAAAAATATAAAATGACAGTAAATGTAATTATTATTTAAAAAAAAATAATAAACAATTATAATTTATTTTTTATTATTAATTATTTTTTTACGTGAAAATGTTCTTGCATGCTTCTTATGTTATATATATATATACAAATAGTTTAGATGTTTTTGCATCCCAAACTGTCTGGAGTGTAGGCTATAAAATACTCACAGGTGCGCGATACCTGCTTTCCTGACCGCGCTGGAGATGGCTTTCACAGCCGTGCACATCGCGTTCAGCAGGGTTGTCAGCTCGCCTGTGCCTTTGGCTTTTCTGCCCTCTTCAAGCAGAAATCTCGTCAAAGTCACAACATTAGTGTCGAAAGACCCTCGGTCGGACATGACTGCAGATTTCAAGTTTCTTGCTGATATAAAAAAATCACGCTGTACAACAATATGTTTAATTCGCGCAACTCATTCTCTCGCGGAAACAAAAATATGAAGGCGGAAATGCTGCGAAAAGGGGTGTATGAACAGCTAAACCAATGAGAAGTGCAGAGCCAGAGGCTTAGAGGTGTGACTGACTGACTGCGTGGAAGTTTCAAAACAATGATGTATTGTAGAAACAGGGATGCGGATGAAAGCCCCCCTCGTGCCTGTGGGTGCTGTGTCATCATGATGGTGAGGTTACTATTACACGACGAGTGGAAGCAGTTTAGGGTGAATGGAGGCGCTTCTGTTAACTAATCTCAATTGAAAAAATTCTGACCAATTTTTTTTTTACCGGTATAAAAGCGGTATAAAAATTGATTTTCCACAGAGCTGTGAACTAAATACAAATAGCACTCTTTACTCTGCAATGTTTGTTGGTTTTAGTTTATCTCTCATACTAGTCAGGCTGGTTTGCTGACTGTTTTTTTTTTTACTTTTTAGAAAGGCTTTAGGCACTTTTACCTCTTTTTATTCAGTTCTCCTTATAAAACTAAAATAAAGGTCAACACACAAACAGAGTGGTTTCCTCTTAATACGTGAAACATTTGCGTACATAAGGTTACAGGTTTTACAATCTACATGGCTATATGGAATTATCCTTGCAAAAACATTTAAGCATTGAATAATCAGCTTTTACCTCATAATGAGAAAGATGCAATGATTATGTTATTTAAGAACAAATATTTCAGATACTCGGTCTTGTACTTCATGAATTTATGCTTTTTTTTTATTTTGACTCCATACTGAACTACCTAAAGTAACCACCAGAGGCCAGCCCTGATTAATTGTTCTGAATTCAAATAGCCCATCTTTCCTCGCAAAGAGCAAGAATGGTTCAGTTTCAGCATAAACTTTATTCTTATAAACTTTAAATAGTTAAAAACATAGGCGTTATTATTACGAGCATAGAGCATATGCTATTTGCTTATGTGCTAGTAAAGTGCAAGATGCAGGACTTATGGCTACTGGCAAGCATCCGAAATGCTGTTATCAGACTTTTTAATATTTTCAGAAATTCTCTCATAATGTATAAAATGCTAATAGCCAACTACATGAAGCTATACATTCCGTCTGATACATCCAAGATTAGCCATTAAAAAATAAATAATAATAAAAATTGGATGTCCCAGGCAAATGACATAGGATTCACAATCAATTCCATATGTAAATATTGGAAAGGGCATTTTGTTATTCTGTAATTTAAATGTCTTATGTGAAAGTGCTAATTTAGGACAGCAGTCCGTTCTAGATAAGAAACAACAACAAAAGGCAATGTTATGATCCCTTTTTTTATTTTGTTAATTATTAATAAAAAATATTAATATTTTACCGATCCTGCAAGGTGCAGGTCAACTTTTGACTACCACTGTATCTCTACAAGCAAGGTTCCCCTTGTTCAGCAACACATTATCATTCAATATTAAGTATCTAAACAGTATTAGTAACCTATTAGTGGGAACATTAAAGTTAAAGTCTTTGATCTCATTAAAAGCTTAAGATTGAGCAAAACCAACATAAAAAAGCAACGACTTTGTAAAGTATATAGCCTTTTGTTAGCAATGCATGACTTTTGGAAAAAGTGAAAATGCATCAGAATGAATGCATAAACAATTTAACTAGAATTATAACCCATTATAATCCTTTAATTGAAACATAACACGTGGGTGACTTTCAGTGGCTCTGCTGATATAGTAAGCAGCAGTAAGAGAAGCACCTGCCTTTGTGTACTCAGTTATTTGTACGTCACGCACTCCGTCTCACGTCAGGGAACATGTATTGTGCTTCGGGTCGAGTTCAGCGATTCGTGCTGCTCTTGTGCGCATGAGCGAAGAGGACACTTCACTGGGACTTTTACAAAGGGAGCGCAGGGACGGGAGAGGGACGTATAAACAAACTTCTTTGGAAAAAAGGTAATTCATTGTTCCTTTTTTATAAACCGCCGGCCGCATGCTTATAAACTAGACTTTATCGCTCACTTCAGGGCGCGTGCGAAACCTGATCCACCTACAACAGGTCAGCAAACACTTGTCTTTCTGTGGTATATGTTAAAGCGGTGTGCTTTTCTATCTCTTTGAATCAATGAGAAAATAAATTAGTCCTGACGGTGATATAGGAAACACTGAACCTGAGCTGCAGAAGTAACGTATGACTAATAGCTGCGAAGGATTGCGCGTGCATCGGTCGCGCGACTCTTGTTACTTGTTGCGAGATAAGGGATTGGCTAACTTACAATATAATTTTAATGTTTAACAGGGTCACATCTTTCTTGGCAAAATTGTTTTTTCTTTCATGTGTCAAGACTGCTCAATAATTCAATGTTTTGTGATCCCGCGTTTTGTCACACCTGTTCGATATACTTGATGTAAACATTTATTTTATTTCATTTTTTATGCAAATATTGTTGCGTCTTGAAGTATGCGTTCTTACATTTTCCCGTTACACAGTGCGTTTAACGTTTAATAGTTTTACCCGTTTGCAATCGCGGCATGTAAGTTGTTAGCTGCATGGTTTTCATAGCAGAGTAGCCTACCTGTAGGGGAGAACAGTGATCTAACACAATTGTTTCAAGGTCTAGCTGGGTGTTTTGTGTCACAGACTTTGATATATTGTTTGTTAGAATATGGGTTTGTTACAAATTAAAGTAGTCTAAATAATACAACTCATAATTAGCTGCGTAAACGAATGTCAAGTACAAAGAGTGCTGGTGTTAAGACTGCAAGATCAGTCATGTTTGATACAGTGATCATAAGTGTATAGGACACATTGCTTGTTTATTTATTTACTTAAAAATAAAAACCTTTAGCTAATTTCTGTCAGGTTGAAATGAATGTAACAACACTCCCTACTATTGCTTGCTAAAAAAAACAACAACTATAATAATTGTTTCATATACATAAAGCCGTGAACATTTCGAAACCCTTCAGATATAGCTGCAAGGTCACTTGACAGGACGTAATTATGATGGTCGCCCTTCCTGCGCAGATTTGAGGAAGTATAAACTGATTTTCATGATAACGTCAGTGTAAATGACTGATATCCTAAAACTGGTGGTTTGAGTCATTCTTACTACCAATCTATTTATTATCCAGGCATATGCGGAGTTGTAATACCAAAATCTGACGTTGTACCCTAGATTATACTGAAAACCATCATAATAATACAGATAAAATAAAATAAAAATTCAATCAAAATGACCTTGCAATAAACCTTTACAAAGACAGAGTACACTGCAAAACTCACATCACATAACACTGAAGTAATTACATAAACATTCACCAAACAACATAAAATTTACCACATCTTAATGTAAATAAGAAAATACTTAAAATTGATCAGATGTGACTTCAAAATGTCCTGTCATTTTTTTTTTTTTCAGTGTAAGTTACAAGGTTACCCCTATATGTTACATGTATTAAACACTTGCAGTTTGGTTAACCAATTGTTATAATTTTTTAAATGCAGATTTTCAATCAAGCTCTAACAG
Organism: Enteromius thamalakanensis; assembly: GCA_032357475.1. Classification (NCBI taxonomy): domain Eukaryota; kingdom Metazoa; phylum Chordata; class Actinopteri; order Cypriniformes; family Cyprinidae; genus Enteromius; species Enteromius thamalakanensis. The sequence goes on from JAUCMT010000134.1 coordinate 1,735,118, forward strand.
TAGGCTTTTAGTCAGAAACACTGCATTGTGTATGCTGTGTTGGCATGCTCATTCTTCCAGGTTGGCATCACTGCCATGTACAGTCTGTAAAAGACTGACAAAGACAGTATTATGCTCTTGTGAAAAGGACTGTCAGTGACCTACAAATATCACTGTCAGAAATGAAACCTCTGTTTGGCGTATCTGAAACAAGTTTCCAAACATCATTTATTAGATGTGTTCACCCATCATTTCAACAACAGACAAATTTTAAGTTCTTCTTTGTTGGCTTCCTCTAATATTCCAGTTGCGCTCCTCAAAAAGTCTGTGTCCTCTTAGACCACAATAAACCTCTGATAGTTTATTTTGTACGGGGCTAATCCAGAGGAAAATTGGCATATCCACAGGGTGTCAAATGTGTGCGGTTCTGCTCTGAGACTGAGGCTTTGTGATGCTGAGACTTCTTTTGGAGTAAGTCCCAGTTGTTTAAAGACGGAACTGTTTCAAGATGAAAGTCTTCTTAAGCCTCCTTTCACCAATGATATAATGAAAGACCATATTAAAGAATGTGAGATGCCTGTCTGTCTTTATGTTTGCTTGGCAAATGGATTCTTATTGTTAAAAGCGAGATGGTTAAAACATTTATTTGAAGAGTGCCGTTCATGGGTGGCAATTTGACCATTTTAAACTAGAAGAGGTTTGAATGTGCATATAGTGTGCAACTGTATGCGAATTTTACTTCCTGTCCATGTGCACAGAACACACGCTACTTTCAATTTGAAAACAATAGGAAAGGGCTATACATATTGTGTCCCCCATAAAATATTTATCCTGTTTGTTTTGTACCAACATGCATTAATTAGCAACATCTGGCTTGGTTTCCAATAAAAAAAAAATCAACTGTTAAAAGGGATAAACCTTATTCCAAACCTGTATGAATTTCTTCTATAAAACCTGTCCAAACAACGAAAATCCATCAGGTCCAGATCGTTTAGGCATTCTTCAAAATATCATCTTTTTGTTTTTCACAGAAAAAAGGAAATGCATACAGGCTTGAAACAACATTTTCCAACGTGAAAGCATTTAGATGTGTACGCTCAGGCCTTTGTGAACATGTGGCAAAAGCCTCCTCAATTTGCACCTTGCTGAGAAAGCTTTGCACATGGGGATCAAAGCTCAGTTCGTAGTGAAGGGAACTGTCACCTACATCTCTCTCCCTCAGGCTGTAAAATCCACACTGCCACCGCCGGCTGTTTGTACAGAGGAAATTACTTCCACTTTGCTGCTTGGTTAGAACTGTTTGCAAATCTAATCTACCATTGCTCCAAGCCTTCCAAACATCTCTAGCAGAGAGGCTATATTGTAGATGGGTTGCTGTGACCTTTTAAGTTAGTTTCTAAATAGTTTTTAATAGATTTTAATTGATTTTTAGTTTAGATGCTGTTCGAAAGATGGTGTTAATGTCATTCTAATATGCTGATTTGGGGCTCAAGAAACATTTATTGTTATCAGACTTTAAACATTTTGGAGACTGCATTGAATCGTTCAATTAAATGCAGTAAATGAGATTAATAACTTGATATTAGTACCTAGTACTTGTCCTCTATGAAAGTAAATGCTGCTTTTCTATCTCTTCAAAGTAGAGCACATGATTCTTTATGACTTCCTGATGGAAAATATGAGATGTTTGCATCTAAAATGCCAATTGCCGCCTTTTCCATACAGTGTTTTAGTCACCTGCATTTGATGCCTCATTATGCATCATCATTGATGCCACTTTCTATTTTTTTGGAACAGCATGTGCATTTTTAAATCAAATCTGTCTTTTTCCATTAGTTGCAGTAAGTGTGCCTTCAGTTCAAGCATTTTCTTGTAATAATGCAGCCGTTTTTGTCCCACTACCCTGAAGGAGGGGTAAATTCGAGAAAGAGACTAGGGTAGAGGGCAATTAATGTCAAGAGACAGAAGTTCCTGGTCTTTTGTTGTTGTTAACTGGTCGTATCCAATCAGGGACCACCGCACTGGCTCTTTGGACCGTATTCAAGACACTCATGCTGACTAGAATCAAGACTCCAGAATGACTTTTTGTTTAGGATGCTGTCTAGACATTCGTGTTTACATATTAATTAGGAATTCATTATCTGGACAAGTTCTTGTGGGAGCTTCCTGTTATTAATTTTAAGACTTGGAATGGTTACAAGAACCAAAGTCAAATGGATTATTAATGGAATACTGCTTTGGTTTTGTGTTTTTTTTTTTTTTTTTTTTAGATTTGATTTAATTACAGAAGCTTTCCTTGCAGCTTTGCCTTGAGAACCTGAGAAAGGGATTATAAAATAATAAAGGAGAAAAATAATCATTTCTTGTTTGCGAGAAACAAATGGCAAAGACGTTTAGAAGAGTAAAATAATCAAATCAGTGGTGATGTTTCAAAGATGTGTAACACAAATTGCTTGTTTGGTTGGTCACAATATGATTAGAATCAGTTCACAGACTCCCACTGCTTTGTAATATCTGTCCTTTCTTTTGTTAGCCAGAATGTGTAGAATAAATGACGTCCTGCATTCTGACACTCAATCCAAAACGTGATTAAGAAAAACACCTGGTCGTTTGACGATTGAAGCATTCCAGTAAAATAGAGAAAACAAAGGATCAGGTTTACTTCATCCCAGAGAGCTCTCAGCACTTTAAGGTCATTCTCCTGAGATTATGTGGCTGACTAACACAGTGACTTTATTGTAGTCTGTTTTGAAGTTTTGGAATGAGTAGGAAGTCAAGAAACTTGTTAACCATCCATCCATTGGCTCATGCATATAGAACGTGGATAAATATGAATGTAACTATTAACAAAATAAGGTGACTGTTTTCTATTTTTGTTCTCAACTTGGGCACACTTTATCGTTTCCCATTTTCTTCTTTATAGATGATTTGTATATTCAGTTTAAAACAAAAATATATACCCTTTTTTATCATTTCAGACCTTGGCCTGCTATGGTCTATTGTTTTGAGATTGAGTGAAGTTTCTTTTGTCAGGCGGACAGCGGCCTGCTGATCGGGTTTTCAGTCAAAGAGTGAAGCTCTTGTAAGAAACATCTGCTGGAATAAAGAAACAGGCTTTGTCATTTCATTTTAGAGACCTGACTGTGTTGGTGTCTTTAACTTTGCAGACAGAACGCATCCGGATGCTATAATTGAAAGTCATTTTAAAAACTGACAGATTGAGACAAACGATGGCAGTTATTATTTTTTTTATCCACGTAAGAGGTCACCCTCGTGTGAAAAACTGCTGTCAACATCACAGAGATGTTCAAACTGATCAGGTATATCTAAGCAATTTCTTTGTACAGCTCTTCATTCCATCTTATCTTTATTTTTCATCATGTAAAATAAGGTAGATAAACTCACAAATAGCAATGTAATCTCTGCTGGTGACAAGGATCTCTCAAACAAACTCTGAGCAACGATCCAGCTGGGATTAGTGGGTGCAGAGGAAAAACTCCTACTTTCTCAATGCGTCAGTTGTTTGACAGAAGTCTTTTTGTTTGTCTTGATGTGAGGCATACCAACATTTGCAAGCGACATTCATTTTTGTAAACATAGTTAACTCTTTAGATCTTATTTTTGGTAAACTGTGTTATTTGACTGAAAAGTCAGATAGTACACTGTTTTATACCAGACCGTTCCATACTTGTGTCCCCTACATTCATCATGTTTAGAGGCGCAATTATAATTGAGGTATACTTGTGTACACGACAACATATTGAGCATCACATTCCTTGCAGTTATGCTGAGTCCACACTTTCATGACCTTTACACAATCTGACAAAGCTGCGTATAAAATCGAACTGGAAATTTAGTGCTGATTTTGTCCGGCCAGAGGAGAACTAAGCCTGGTTTCTCTAAAGTTAGTTTTTTCTCTGTTCTGTCACACATGGAGTTTTGGTTCCTCGCCTCCATCACCTTTGGTTTGCTTAGTTAAGGAAACTTAATTTCAAGTGATTATCGTTGATTTGATTACGAAGATCCTATTGAAATTATCTAGACGTCGTCTCTCCATTCAATAATGAAATGCCTCAATTCTTTGACACTAAAATCTATTAAGAACTATAAATCTGTATCTATTAAAAGCACTATATAAATAAAGGTGATTGATTGACTGATGACAGAATGCCACTTTGACTGTCAGGTTGAAGTCTGCCAGGGAACAGACATGCACATATGGTGGCTATTGTGATTCCACAAGACCACAAGTGCATGCAAAGTGTGCCATTTGGACCAGGGACTATGTCTTTAGGAGCATTCCAAGGCCAATTATAGTACAATTAAAACTTGAAATACACTGCACAACTTTTGCCCAGATTTACAGCTTGGTTGAGTCGATGCTAGTCAGCTCTATACATGATGTATGAAAAACTTGGTGAGTGGTCCAGACACCAGGCAGCTGACTGTACATATAAATTAGGAAACACAACATATGATATACAGAGAAACAATATACATTAAATGGTATAATATACATAAACAATGCAGAGAGCAGAAACAATGAATGTAAAGCATACATCACAAAACATTTTACACAAGTAAACTGACTTCACAGCAGTGGTGTGAGTTAATAGACAGATACAAATATATTCTTTAGATTCAGCCTGTGGATATTAAACGCATTCAATATTTTGAACCAGTAGTAGGACACTAAACATTTCACATGTCATGCATTTTCTTGCCATGATCTTAAAAGTCTGAAAGTGTGTGATCTTCAGTCATTTAGTGTATGATACCCAGCTTTTCTCTGTAATCATTTACAAAGACTGCACATGTAAAATGTATATGCAAATGTTTTTAAAGATTATTAAAGTCATGTAATTTATTCTAGCACTAACATTATTTCCAACTCAGAAAACCAAGACTAGAATGATTGCCCCCATGGCAAAAATGTGCTTGATGAGACCTGTTTGTTTAATTGGTTGTTTTGATGGCTGTTCATCATGGATCATATAAAGATTTGAGCGAGAAAGACACAGAGTGGTTCATTAGCCATAGATGTCTTATAATTGGATTCTTGTCTCTCATGAAAGTTCTGATTGTGGGTAAAAGATAATCAGGGAACTAACCCTCCCTGATCTCCTCTGCTCTGCCTTCTAAAGTTCAGCACTTAGTGGAATGCAGTGAAGGGTAGCGTTGATTAATACTGAAGAGAAAGTTTGGGGCAGGAACAGGCAGGTCTGAGGAATGCAGGTCTTTACTAGGGGAAGACAAATGTCAAATAATCCTGGGTGTGAAAAATCCTAAAAAAATGGTATGTGCAGGCACCGTTCTAGTGAGTGCCCTTCACTTATGGAAGTCAGCTCTTTTTGAGATCTTTTGGCACACATTTAAGGCTAGCCATGCTATTCTTTCCCTGTTGAAATGTGTTTTTGCTATGAACGGATATCCAATCAGCAATTGGCACTCATGTCAGCTAGAAGCCAAAAAGAACATCTACATTTCATTGCTAGCTTGTTTGGTTGCAAACAAGGTCAAGGTTAGCGTGCTTGGGCCCAGTCCCTGATTTTTATTTATTATAGCAGGACTTGATGACATTGAGCAAAGATGGCAGATTTTATCCACTGTGCAACTGAGCTGTTTATATGAATGTGGATGTTTTTTTTCTCAAATATTATTGACCTCTTTGCTTAAAAAGTAACAAATAAGCCATTATGTAGGCAGTGTGTGTATATGTAAGCTCTAATTTATTTAACCTCCCACATCTGACTGTATGTGTTGTCAATATGACAGTCTACAGAGAGCTTGGTTGACTGACCACTGATCTCCTCAGGTTTCAGATGAAGGTGTCTTCTGCTGCCTGTCAGACTGCTTGAGTTACTCCTTGAGTCAGCGTCAGCTAGGCCGATGTCCTCCTACACTCTACCTGTAGTTGTCCAGTGCTCACATGCTGCCTGGCTTGTCTGAAAGCAGTCAAACTCTTTAAGCCTGTATGATATGGAGAATATTAAAGAGAGGGTAGTTAGAGTAACCTATTTTTAATGATTGGAGTGTAGAATGTAGAAAACCACAATAAGTTATGCTTTTCTTTCACAATTTCTTATTATTAAAGATGGTTTTAATTAGCATTAGCATTGCTGTTCTTTGTGTGGTGTACTGTAAGTGCCAATACTGCAGTGTTATTGGATATACTGTATATCATCTGTCTGCATGAATCACCGTAATAGATGTATATAAAATTTTAGAAGGCATTCTATACAATAATAATTTACCTTAGTACCATTCCAACAAAAAAATAAACTTAGACATCATATTTCAGGATTTTTTCTGTCATTAAATCTTGTAAACGGTGTACCAAAGTTTTTTTTTTTTTTTTTGGCTTGTTTGACCTTTATGGTCTTTCTTTTTCTCTATATGTAGTCAGTAGATGTTTAAATCCAAAACCGAAATTTCAGCCCCAAATAAATTATTTATTTACCTCATGTTGTTAAAAATCCCTTTAATGTTAATTTTCTTCCTGTTGAATTCCCGCAAATGCTTGTGAACATCCTGTTAATTGCTAAACATTAAGCAATTGACTTGATTTCTCAATGATCTTATCCTAACCAGTACAAGCCTGCAGCAACAGTCTTGCTCTTTATGTTCAGACATGCTTCTGTTGATAACACATGTATAAATACTCTAAAGTGTGATTAAACACCGTATCTGACATCAACCTCATTTGACTCTCTCACCTCTCCAATTTATCTAACAAACTGAATTTACTAACTCAGTGTTTCTGCTTAATATTAATCAGCAGAAACTGGGCTGTCTGTTTCTGTGTGAGATTCAGTTCTTGGCTTCTCTGAGCTCAATGCTAAGCTAAAGCAAAGCCCAGTTCATAATAGTCGTCTCAGGTTTCTGTTTTCACTAATGGGAGCAGGTTCACCTAGGTAACCAAATTTCCATCTGTATTCAACCTTCTAATGTGTCTTTTCATCCACCCTTCATGCTTTTGAGAAAAATCAAACAAGTTAGTTTTCTGACCGAAAAATCACAGCAGAGTTCTGCTGCAGTTAAAACAGAGCAGGATCTCACCACCTGCTTTGTTTATTAAAATGAACACCTGCACGTCAACTTGACCTTTTTAGCTTATTAAATAGAAATGCTTGACATATTGAATTATCTGTGAAACATAGTATTACGACTAATATCACTAAACAAATTTTTGTAAACAATGAAATTCTATGGATAAATTGCTGTAACTGATGATGCGTTGACATTTATATCGAGAGAGTTTAGGGTTGTGAATGTGAAAGTGCATGTAAATAAAACTTGGCAGTAGTTACCAGTCGGATCTCATGTGTCGCTTGATGAATTGGTTATTTATTTGTATGCATTTTAGTATTTCTGAAACATGAAGGTTCATTAAAAAAATATGGTTCCATACAAATTCATATGAAATTGCTACTAATCCTGCAATGAGTGTGTTGCAGGTGATGTTACAGGTGAATGTTGTAGATCACAGTTCTCAACCTCAACTATGTTAAGGGATGTCACACACCTCTTGTAAATTCAGAATATAAGAATACACACATATCATAATCAATACTGCCAAACATTTTTAAATTAGTTAAATTGACTTGCTTGCTAATATTCACTCATGCTAATGGGGCACCTGGAGCTGATTAGTTTTTTCTAGTTTAGTGATAATTAGGACGGGGAATTTAATGCGTTAATTTAGATTGATTGATTAATTAATTACACAAAAATAATAGCGCATTTTAATCGCATTTATTTTTGCATCGTGGAACGTTTCTCACTGGATGCGTTTCGGTGGACGGATCATACTGGAACACCAACTAGCATTTCTAATGCTCGGAATGTACTTGAAAGTAGGGATGCACCGATCCAGATTGGCCGATATGTTTGCGCATTTTGTCAGTAAAGCCGTCATGTAATCAGCGGTAAATGCCATCAGGTGCGTGATTTCACATTGAGCCGTATTATACTACACACAGCCGTTGTTCACTGACGAGCAGCGCAAATCCACACTGATAAGGAACATGTTCTGCGCAGCTCATCAATGAACAACGGCTGTGTGTAGTATATATGGCTCAATGTGAAATCACGCACGGCACAATATTGGTCTATTGGACTTGGTTGAACAAAAATGAAAAATATTTAGTTGCTTAAGCTTATGTATTCAGTCATTATTCAATGGTATACTGAAAAAACTTACTTCTCACTGTTCTCAGGTCAAATAATTATATGCGATTAAAATGCGATTAATTTCGATTAATTAATTGCAAAGCCTGTAATTAATTAGATTAATTATTTTAATCAAGTCCCAGCCCTAGTGATAATATAATAAAATGCTGATTCCAAGTTAGTTCAAACATGCCTTGAATAGTGACATCGCCGAGAAACTTGAGAAAGCACAAATGTAAGTGGATGCAAATAAGGACTTTGCTTTCATACAATAATCTCAAGTGATAACTTGAGCCTACACATTACATGATGTAATGTATTCTCTCTCTAACTTTTCACACATTTATCAAGAATACATTTGTATGGCTGCTTTAATTAGTAAGTGTAAAAATAAAATACAAAAGACACATTAGAAAACACTTTTAGCGTTTTAGCGTATTTATGACAATCACCACTATGACAATCTTTTGAGGCAAAGCTGAATGTTTTTTGCACTGTTGTGTGTAAAGGTCTTGTGTGAGAGTGCTTGGACTGTGCAAAACTCTTCCAGGGGCTTGTGGTGTGATGACTTGATTAAAAATTCCTTAACCTCAGGCCTTGGCAGACAAGTCTGCTGTACAGTGACAGATCTCTCCCTGAAAGGAAGATTAATACTGTCTTGATCTGGCAGAGCCTTTAAGCAACAGAGAACCGGTCTTGTTTAAAAGGATTCAATAGCTGTGAGTGCATACATTTTGCTTTCAAGTGTTTCTTACCTTTAGTTATTTTTCAATTCTTCTTTATAAGATTCGCAAATCTCCATCCTTCTTTTGAGTAGTTTAATAATCCGCTGTAAGCCCCGTTAAAACTGCCTTAGGGGTTCTTCAATTCTGATCATTATGCATTTCTAAATACCCCTCATTCTCTCTCTCAGTAATGCCAGATTACGTGCAAGTCCCTCTGACTGCTTTTTCAAACCCAAACATTACGTGGTTGTGTGGCTACGTGACAGAACTCCTGGGCTCTATTTACAGGCTTCCCTGCATGTCCACAGCGAGAGGAGGGTCCCTGGAGTCAGCTTTGCGGTCGATAGACAATGCTTCTCCTAATTTGATCAGTGCTCATTGATTCGTTAAGCCATGCTCGCAATTACTGAGCTCATTCCCAGGAATTCCTCTGGTGTCAGGGTCATGAACCAAGCCGTGTTCTGTAAGATCAGTCCACTTGGGGTGTCATGTCTAATAGACACAAGAAGCTTCTAGACCAGAAAGAGCATCTGACTGACTGCTCTTAGGCTGCCCACCGTTTCCTAATGCAGATTACTGGGTTTAACATTTTGGAGCAAAACTTGTTAGAATTTCTGACCACATATCTGCATGAAATATGAAACAATAAAAAAATAATATAACATTTATATAACATTGTGAGAAAGTTATGATACAAAAGGTTGCATCTGCAAAGTCTTGTTCAAGAAAAAAATCTGTGCACGTGTTCTCAATTATGTATGTGGATTTTTATAGATTATTTATGTTTACCTGTAAGACGTTCGTTCGTCTTCTGAACACAAATTAAGATATTTTTGATAACCTGAAAGGTTTCTGACCCTCCATAGACATACACAAAGGGACTGTCCTAGCCACACTAGGAGAGTACTTTTTTGCATAAAGAAATAGGGATGGTTCGGTACGTGTATCAATGATGATGCCATTACAATTTAAACAGCGACATCTGCTGACAGAGACAGTGTTGTTGTCATGTCAACATCCCAGCTGAAGATAATTAGGAAATTACATTGCTCCCTTCGCCAAGTGCATTGTAAACGACTGCTTTATGACATGTACGTGTAGGCCTGTCGCGATGGTTAATAAATTGATTAATCGCACGATTTAAAAAAATGACCTCGATAATTTTTCTGGCCGCGATAATTTAATTTGCATACTTGATTGTTATC
>JAUCMT010000134.1:1745298-1763253 GCA_032357475.1 Enteromius thamalakanensis
AACCTGAGCGAGCCGGTATGTCGCATTTGTTGTAAAACAATATCGACTAAAACCGGTAACACAACAAACATGCACATGCACCTAAAACACAATCATCCGTTGCAGGTTTCCCAGATGGGAAAAAAAGCGTCTATAGTCTAAAAATAAACGTTTTTGAATTTTGAAAGACGTATGTGCATTATTATGCCATTTATCATTATTCTAGATAAAAATGGTCTCAGATCGACGATATTATCGTTTATCGTGATAATTTCTTGGACAATTTATCATCCAGCAAAATTTGTTATCGTGACAGGCCTATGTACGTGCCCTAAGTCCCCCCTCCAAGGGGATAGGGATGATCACTTCCATTTGGAATTTGTCAGAGAACTGAACGGTCCCATACACGTACCAAACCATCCCCCTGAAGAAACATACGTACACCTGCATTGTGATAATCTCCATTATCTCCTCATATGGTCGCAAAACTTGAGCCACTGATGTCACATGGACAGTTTTACCGATGTTTTTACTACGTTTCTGGATCTTGGCTCATTTCAGTGTTGCTGTCTATGGAGAGTCAGATGACTCTCTAACATCATCATAATATCTTAAATATCTGATATCTTAATTTTTGTTCTGAAAATGAACAGGTCTTGTGGGTTTGAAATAACATGAGGGTGATTAATTAATTAATCACAGAATTTTCGTTTTTTGGGTGAACTAACCCTTTCCCTTTAATTAATGCATCAGAATGTATCTAATAGTAAGTTTCAGCACATCTTCATGTTCTCATGTTATAATTTTCCTCTCATTCCTCCTGTTCTCAGAGCTCTTGTAATTACAGGGATGGGTTGGATGTGGGATTCCTGCTTTGATGCGAGTGTACAGTGACCTAAAGGGTCACAATGCCACTGTCTGTTCTCCTCCACAGCTCACTTATCACAGCTCTCAACTTCCTGCGGAGAGCAGAGCTCCAGTGATCTCCACACAATACAGCGCATTATCTGCAAGAGGGTGCGCTAGTATTGTCATAACCTTATGACCTCTTAACCCCTCACACCATAAACAAAAACACAATATCAGTCATGACAAGCCAATGGTCCCACGGAGCTCAACTGAAGTTCTCCAACTGTTTCTAGTGTTATTTTTAAGAAATCTAAAGCAATTTTCCTACATTTCGTATCTCATGTAATAGCAAAAACCAATATTTAATGGAGACTTTTGCATTTACAGATGCTTAAAGATTTGAAGGTTTGTTTGCTCTCATGTCTTTCATTAAATGAAATGCTTTTTGTGTGCATGTTTATTTTTGATCAGCTGCTGATGAAATGTTTGAAAAACGGGTCACAGCTGTCAGCAATGTTCAGCTCTAATAACATGTCTGAACATTAAATACATTAAACAGGCATCATCCTGTCCATGTGAAAAATCAGCTTTACCTCAAGGGGATGGTTAAATTCATAGTTGTCAGAAGTCATGGGTAGTGACTACAGCAAAGCAACAGCTGCTGCTGCATCCATGTATGATTATTCATTCCTTATGGCTGTGTTTTTTTGTTGTTGTTGTTTTTTAGTTCTGTATAAGTTGATATCATCCTATTGATATCAGTTTCTCTTTCTCATTCTTCAGGCAGGGCTTGTCATCTGTTAAAAGGTTTCTTGCTGCACTTATTATTTGAAGAACGTAAGCTCTGAAACTTGGGTTTTCTCACCACTCGTCTGCAGGTGATGTTTTGTTTGATTTTTCTCTCTGTCATCCTTGTTTTGTTTAAGGGGACTGTTTAGCTGAAATGCTATCATGTCATTTTTCAACCTGTATAGCTTTCTGCTGTTGAACACAAAAGAAGATATTGAAGAGTGTTGGGAACCAAATGGTTTTGGTTCTCATTGACTTCGATTGTATTTTTTATTTATTTATTCCAACATTCCCAACATTCTTCACAATATCGTCTTATATGTTACACAGAAGAAAGGTCATAGAGTCAAAAAATTCAGGTTTGGAACAGCTTGAGGCAACTATTTAGAGTTTTTTATGGGCTTATTACATTTTTTTTTCTCTCTCTGAATGAGCTAGTGATTTATTTATTTTTTGCCATGTTTGGTGTATACATGCCTTTTAAGTGCCGTTTTAACACATTCCATCCTTCCATGAAGGGACCCTTTGACCTCAACTTATTGAATATTTCCTTTCCACAGTTTTCAATTAGAGTTTGTGATTTAGTTTGGTTGCTTGTGTGTGAGCCCTCAGACAGAGGCCTTTTGTGGACATGCAGGGTTTGTCATTGGTTCTGTAGATGCTGCTGACACATCATCAACCACAACACTCATTATACCTTTCAGTTTAAGCAGACAGAAGGGTCCATTTACAGACTATAATGTCTCTTTCAAAAAAACTAAGGAAAGTACCGCACACACAAGGTGTTCATCTGGTGTGCAGTGTTGATCCTTCAGAAATGATTCTGAAATACTGATTCTTATTTGTAAAGTTGAAAACAATAATTTTTTTCAGCGTTTTTTGTGGAAATTGTTTTAGATTTCTTTAAATAGATTGAGTTCTTTAAATGTTAATGACCTTAAACTTTGAAACATTAAGTAAATCATCAAAACTGTACCTTCTCATGCACCAGAATGATGATATACACTGCTGTTCAAACGTTTAGAATCAGTTAGATTTTTTTCATGTGTTTTATATGCTCATCAAGGCTGTATCTATTTGATAAAAAAAAAAATTGACATTTTGTGACAATTTGAAATTAAGTTTTCATTTATAGTCGGTGTTGGAAACGGTTGTGCTGCTTAATGTTTTTTGCATCCTGTGATACTTTTTTCAAGATTCTTTAATAAAGAAGAGTGTTTGTTCAAAATGGAAACTGTTACAATATACTTATTAAACGTTTGGGTTCACAAATCTTTTTTTTAATAATTGATACTTTCATTCGGCACGGATGTGTTAAATGGATAAAAAGTTATATTAAAGACATGAGTATTATTAGTATTATTATTATGAATATTATTGTTGTTAGGAAATATTTCTAGTTTGAATAAATGCTGTTCTTTATATCTTTTTATTAATCAAATAATCAAAGAATAAATTGTCAAATACTCCAAAAACTAGTTCAACCTTTTTAACACTCATAATTAATCCGCGTATTAGAATGATGACACTGAAGAATTGCTGATGAAAACTCAATGCTGCATCACAGAAATAAATTATATTTTAAGGTGTATTAAAATACAAAACAATATTAGAAATTGCATCAACATTTTACAATATTTTATTTATTTTATATTTTAATCAAATAAATACATCCTTTGTGAGCATAAGACACTGTATTTTTATTTATTTTTTAATGAAAGTTTCATGTCAAATTGCTAAGTAGTTATGCATCCCCCTCGCGCTATTGTTCAGCCTATTCCTGCCTCATTTGTTATACAGGAAGCAATTAAAATTTCTACTGCCTGATTGTGTCTGCTGCATTCGTTCTAGTCATGGGAAGTTTTACAGAGCATGCTTTAGTGCTCTGACACTCCGACAGATCCCTTGAGGAGAATGGGACGGGTGGAAAAGTGTGTGTGTGTGTGTGTGTGTGTTGAATGGCAGTTACAGGGTGTAAATGTGGGGGGATTCCTCAAACTGGCAGTGTCTAACCCAGATGGGATCCTCACAGTTTCTCTTCCTTGTCTGTGTGGTGAGACAAATCACTTCACTGTGACAACACCATTATCCAGCTCTCTCCCACACTTGCTGCCAGAAAACATCAGAAAAGTTTTAGACCACAAATAGCCATGGATTGGGTGTCTTGTTTTGTTTTCTTATTTTTTAACTAAGACTTTATTTTGGCATAATCGTTGTTGTCTGAATTGGCAAGGTTCCGACTTAATCAAATTTCGGTTCCCACCAAGCTCTCCTCAGCGATTTCATTCTTAGATAACTTTATACTGCTTATCGTTTAGCTATGGGAATATGTTGCTTATCAGAGGACCTTAGAGAGCATCTCTCAGTTCCCGCCGATAAGCTCGAGCCATATTGGTCCACTTAATATCAGCATGAATGGCTAAAGAAAGCCATTTTAATGGCCATGACGTCACCTCAGTAGTCCCTCTGGACCATCTCTACAACTTGAGACAAAAGGCTACCAGGATAGTGACCGGCTAGTGGTGATTCTATCTTATTTTGAGACTCACATGTTGGTGTTGGACAGCTGGTCCAGTCAACGCTCAACAGATGGCCATGCATAAACAGTGCATAAGGGTTAGAAAATTAATTCATACATTAGGTCACTGACAAGATCCTTTGCCATATTAAGGTTAATTTTGTTACATCTCTCTTTCGATCTGGAAGCTGAGTTTGAGCCAGTAGTTGCTTTCCTTCACCTGTGTCTGCCATTGGCATCTATTAGAGTGAGTTTTACAAAGCGTATCTGAGTACCTCCCTGAAACGTATTGTTGCCTGCTTTACGGTTGTTCAGTCGATTGAAAGCATAGCGGATGAATGATTTCCCAAACTTTCACAGGGGATGCTCTGGGTCTTTGTTGTGCTGATTTCGGGTAGGGCAACAGCTGTGGATGTAGGGACCCATAGGGTTGGTGGCAGAGGGAAAATTGATTTTCTATGCATTTTCTGACAAAACCTGGTGGGACGCTTGTTCTAAAGCCAACGGTTCTGATGTGGGTAATTCCTTAGAGATCACTGTGTGATGCTCTGGTGATGGATGGCACTTCTGATGAAATGTGCCTGTGAGTTTGTGTATGTTGTACCAGTTAATTCTGCTGGTAATTGCTTTTTTAGAGGGTTTGTGTCTGTTGGATGCCAAGGTTTGCCCATTCCATGCATTTCCCAGCCTAATCCATCCCCTCCCTTCCCAGCTCCCCGGAATGGGCCCTTTCTCATTAGCACCATTATAGCCTAGCCAGCTCAAGTGGTTAAGCCAAACAAAACCCTTTAGCCTTTAAACGCAGCTCTAATTAAGGCTGGCAAGGTGTGTTTAGCGTTGGAATTTCTCCTGCTTCTTTGTAACTGCTGTCTAAAACATTCCTGTGTCTGTCAACAAGAAGCAGCCTTTGGGTTTCCATTGAATTTTTTTCTTTTTTTCTTTTTTTTTTTTATATTATTATTTGTCTTGTAAACAGTAAATCTTCATTTGAATGTAGTAAGTAGGTGGGACTTGTAAGCATCCTTTTAATTAATTTTATTTTTATTTTAATCTATATTTAAACAAATTAAATATACACAAATATAATATATTAAGTGTGTGTGTGTGTGTATAAAACAATAAGTAAAAGCATTGATATTAAAGACTAAAATGGAATGAATTTTACATTTATATTTGTTTTAATATATTTTTTGATATTGTTCTTTTTAACTTTTTTTTTTAATTATACTTAAAAAAAAAATGTGTAGCTTTAGTTGAATGTGCTATAGAATAATTTTGAAAAGTTATGATAAATTATATTATTTATATATTTATTTTATTCATTTATATTTATATTATTTAATATAGTATTTTAATGATATTATTTAATTAACTAAAATATATTAAAGTGCCCCTATTATGGTTAATGAAAGGTTCATATTTTGGTTTTGCGAGTGACCAATAACAAGTTATAATGTGACAAAACACATTAAATGTGTTACAACATACATTTATTTTTACCTTATTTGTTTAGTGACACATAGACAATTTGTTTAACAATTGATTTTTCCAAACTCCTCCTTTGCATGATATTTTTAATTTTCTTTAAAAATAATTCTCATACAGTGATTGGTCTCATTTTCATTTAATCATGCCTGTAATACCTGATAAAGCAGTGCCCTGCTGCATGTTTACAGCATTACCGGAATTTATTTTTACTTCTTCAAAAGGACACCTAATGGCAAAGAATGAATTTGCATTTTCATCGAGACCAACATGAAGAGAGCACCAAGTGGACCTTGCTAATGTTTCATGTTGACGTTAACATGAGATGGCTTGAGATTAGGAAAGGAAAAAAAAAAAACTATCCGTTTCAATGATTCAGATTTGAATCTTCCTTTTGAGAGACAAAGCTTTATACATGGTGAACTTTCAGATTTAAAACTTTGCAGGATGTCATGCCCATGGAACATTGGCAAAATGTCTCATGATGCATATGGAGTTTGGAAGTCGTTATCAGATTGGTTGAATTATACAGAATTTCCGGAAGACGTGTGTGTCATGTCCTAGAAACAAAGATGCTGTAACACAAAACTAACCCTCAATAAAGAAGAAAGCTGTCATGTTTACAACTGTGATGATAAGTAATTATCAGGATCAACTAAACGTTGGATTTTCAAAAGTATGCAATATTGCATATGAGTTTTACACAACAGTCTGTTATTGTGGCCTAAAAAAAGTTACCCTAAAAGGTAACAAATGTGATTGGTTGTTGGTCAAACAGTCTCATGAGTGGGCCTTGGCCAATGAAAGCTGCAGTGTGTTCCAGACTTTCAATCATTGGTCTGGCTACACGAGACTAGTCACGGCATGAAAGGTCATTTTCAAAAATCCATAATAGGGGCATTTTAATATCGTCTCTTTTCTTTTTTTTTAGAAGAAAATAAATATTTTAAATGTGTATGAAGTATTGCAAATATATTATGTGATGGTAAAGACATTTAAAATCTAAAATGTGTAAATATATAAAGTGTTAATATTTCACAGAAAAAAACCTAATCAATAAAACAAAAGGTTAATCAGAAATATTTAATTTCCATAAACAGCAATATAATTTCCTATGCGTTTTGATAAAGCATGGTATTGCAGCACTCAATGGCTGTAACTCTGGGAGGCTCCCTTGGCCTCCAGCCCTCTCAAGGCTCTTTATCATGAGAAGAACGGCCGCTGGGCCTCTCAGTCTCCCTGGCTCCACTGGAGAGCAAAACAAATAACTGGCTCCAGTCTGTCCTTGGTCAGATGCACGGTTGGACAGAGGTGAGGAGATAGGATGGAAACGAAGGATAGAATGAAAAAATGCACATTGTTTCATTTAGTTACAAAACTAGTCACCACTACAAATAGAATGAGGTGAGAAGAAAAAGACCTCCATCTGTCAGAGAAATGAGGGGAGTGTGGTGGATAGGGACTACCGGCTCTGTGTCTGTCCCCTCTATACTCCCCTGTGGAGTTAAAGGGCTGGATCATTGTTAAATGAAGCGGTGAGTTTGCTTTGCAGCTCTACGTGGAGTGAACCGTTTCCTCTCGAATGCTTTGATGCATGCTTTACATGACCTTTTTCCTTATAAAACAGTGAGATAATTGGACTTTAATGGATTTTATTTTGGAGGTATGTGTGTGTATCTTTCTGTTTTGACTGTTGGTTGTTTGATTGACGTGGAACTTGCATTTAATTGTATTTGTGCTCATTGGGGAAAAAAGCTGATTTGTTTATAAATCAAGTTTATTGCATTTGTGTGCTCATGCACTTGTTCAGAGAATCTGTGTATGTTGGAAGCCTGTAGATGGCAGTGTTGTCAAAGTTGGACTCGCACAAAATCTTGTAGAATTTGCTAGATGTACTACAACCCCAGTTTAGTCTGGTAGAGAAGTTAATACAGTTACAGTGTCTTTTATGTTCTCTGGCTGCAAGCAGACAAAAGTGGAAGTGTATTCACTGCACTACATTTCCGCTAAAGAGAAGAGGTAGAAGATGAATAAGTGTATCATGTTGATGCTCCTGAAGCTGTTTGGTTCAAAGAATACTCTGCTACAAGCACTTTTGAAGACACGTTGGCTTTTGTGGGTGTATGAGTTCATGTTCATATCTCTTTGAAAAGCGGACTGTCACTAAAGACTGTCACACACTGTAAGTCTTCAACACAATCTGACGTGTTTAAAATTGAACTGGAAATTAGGTGCTGGGTGTCCGGCCAGAGGGGAACTAGCCCCAACTAAGCCTGGTTCTCCAAAGGTTTTTTTTTTCCATTCTCTCATGGATGGGGTTTTGGTTCCTAGCCCCTGTCGCCTCTGGCTTGCTTAGTTGGGGACACCTGATTTCTAGTGATTATCGTCGTCTTGACTACAGAGACGTCTCTGCATTTAATAAATAAATAGTTGAATCACGTCTTTATACATTACCATTACTCTGTTCTCCTACTTGATAATGTTCAGTGCTTTGCTACAATCTGTATTGTTAAAAGCGCTATATAAAATAAATGAAAATGACTTGACTTGACTAAAGTCTGACAGGCCAGGCACTCGTGATTCGGTTTAGGGAAAGAATTGACATTTTAGTTTTTCAGACTCCTTAAAGTGCCAAAGAAAAAACTATCAGCTTGTCTTCAGGGTCATTCTTAGCCATATTTTAGGTAACCTGATAAAACCTTAATTTGGGGATGTCCGCATTTGTAATTTATTATTTATTTATGTTCTAGCATTTATACATGTATAAGTTATATATTTAGTGTGTGTGTGTGGATGTGTGTGCGCTTTGTGGATTTTGACCTGTTGTGATAGACTCCAGTTTTAACAGATGAAACATATTCCAAAAATAGAGAAGAACTGGAATCAGAGGTGCATTCCAAACCAGCCTCCTAAATCTGTCCTCAGTTTATGAATAGACACCAACCATTAGCAAATAAGTATAAATTACATAAACAAAAAACAGTTGTTTTTAGTTTAGTTTAGTTTTTTTTTTTTTTTGCACTTAGCAATTTGGCAATTGATTTTTTGATTATAAAGAAAAGACCTCAGCTCTTCTTCAAAGCGGCTATCAGTATTACACAGGAATACACTGAGTGCAAGTCAATATCCTGCTCTACCAGACCTCTTGAAATTAGACTGTTCAATGGAACAGATGTGGTGTTTTTGATTTATTCATTTAAATAAAAATTTACTATTATTATTTTACATTTATCAAATACAGAAACACAACTTGTCTTGCTATATACATTGCAGTTTTAAAATAAGTTAATACTTTTATTTAGCATGAATGTACAATACAGATATAATATTGCTGTTTATTTGAACTTTCCGTTTAGTAAAGAGTCTTGGGGGAAAAATGTATCATGAAAAATGTTTCCATAAAAAAATATAAGTAGCATAATTGTTTTCAAAATTGATGATGACGACAGAAACAATAATAATAATTTGAGCTCCAAAACAGAATTCTGTTGTAGTATTGTGAATTGTTATTACAATTTTAAATAATTGCTTTTAATTTTAATACATTTTACTGTGTAACTTTTCAGAGAGTACTATATTTTTGACCAAACAAATGCCACGGTAAGCATAAAAGACTCCAAAAAAGGTTTACTATACCCAGACGTTTGAACAGTATAGTTTATCTAAAGTCTTTCTTTAAGACATTCCACAACAACCTATTTCCTACCATCCTAAAAATCTCTTTAACCTTTGACAGCACTAGATAAGATGTTTGGGAAAGGCACAAATGGACTCCTCATATAGGTCTTGCGTTGGACTCAGACTGATTTGTTCTAAATATTATCCATTCAATTCTGTTTATGGTCTTGTTTTAAATTAGAAGTTGTTTGTTGCCAAAAACAATAACAGTGTATTTGTGTATTTCCTGGATTCCCAATATATTAAATATATTTATATTTCAGAGCGCATACGAACAGTAGGAGACCGTAGTAGCTTAGAGCGATGTCCTTGTTACTGATAAGCTAACACTTCGCCTGCACCTAACAGTGAATCTAGAGACTTATCACAGGACGCCGTTTAAGGCAAACAGACCAGACAAGAGGGTGATAATGACAAAAATAGGCTCTATGGCCCATGCGTTTCTCTTAACCGTCCTGAGGTTATGATTAAGTCACTTTCTCTCCAGGGTTCAAATGAGTCTTTATATTTAGCCGACCTAGATCAGGTTTAGGACCTTTCAGTCTGATCTTCATTTTAAACTGGCCATCTAGTGCATCAGTCGCTTGCAGGAGTTTGCACTCGCTGTTTGAAGGTTGACTTTTACAGCAAGTTAATGTCGGGTTCTTGGAATATCCTGGATACCTTTGATTCAGATGAACTGGGTAACGTCAATACGGTTGTCAATTATTTATTTTTTTAATAAACCAATGCAGCACTCTTAATAGCTGCTTTGTTTGTCTGCCTTTGCATGCGAAGATGGTTTCCTTTGAGTTTCAAAAAACCCTTTGAGGCTAAAAAACCCAAAGACAGAATAAAAAATGGTCTGTGGTTTCAAACCCCCCTTTGCCCGTCCAGATAATTATAAGCTTTGAAGCTGGATTTGGAAGAAGGGGGATCAGCATGGTTGTCGTAAGTAATGGTTGGGGGTATTTGAGCCAGGGTCAGACCTTTGGCTTCCCTGCCAGAAGCTAACACGAATGCACAGGTGTGTTCAGCCCCTCGCTTTTCTGAAGGTCTTTAGTTCTGGTTTATTTAAAAGCTCAGCGCTGTAATGAAATTCAGCTGGCTGCTTTCATGGTCAAGTTGCCGCTGACAAATCCTCCTTTTCCTTTAACTCTAGTCTTCATAATGACTGTGGCTGCTGTTAAGTGCTGTTGTATTAGGTTGTTTTTCAACTTTCTTAAACATTGGTGTGGAAGATCAAACGCGAGTTGGGCCTGTAAGTGTGTTTCTCGCATATAGTTTGTAAGTTTCAGAGGAAAGTAGAATGATTTGGTCATCTGAATTGTTTCACTTAAGCATATACTCCTACGCTCTCCATTTTCTTGGCTTCGGGTTATGTGGGACATTATGATTTTCAGGAGCCCCTCGTTGAAAATGGTCAATGGACACACCTGCAGCTCCTCCTTAAACTACAACAGCAATATCCGAAATGGCCTTGTGGCCTCTCAGATGCACCTCCTCCCCTGAGGACATAAAGTTCATGTTACTTTGACCCATTATTTGAGTTTTTGTGAGAGCAGCATGAGGCTCTATAGGTGGTCTCAGGTTTAGCATGTGGTTAGTTTGAAAAGTATGGTGTTAAAGGAAACTCAAAATCTGCCGTTTACTTATCCTGTATCTCTTGTGCTCCTTGGGGGTGAAAAGTATAGTAGAGTATAGACCATATGATTTCACTATAGTTTAAGACTTCTGACGCCATGACAGCTTTGTATGAGAAACTGCATCTTCCCCTCTGTTGTGGCTTTCATATATCTGTCACATATATTGTTGAAAGCTTTAGGGTAGGGTTGGTTGATTTGAGCTTATGTTTATTCATAAGAAGTCCGTTTTGCTCACCAAGGCTGCATTTAATAAAAAATACTGTAAAATCCATAACATTGTGAAATAATAAAGCAATTTCAAATAAATGTTTATTTATTTATTTTGTTTAGATGTAATGGTAAAATTGAGTCATTAATTCAGCCTTCAGTGTCACATGATCCTTCAGAAATATTTCTAATCTGTTAATTTGGTACTCCAATAAAAATGTCTTCTACAATGGATATGTATCTAAAAAAAAATAGCATTTACATAAACTTGAAATAACTCTTCAAATTTCATTTTTAAACAAGATTTTAGAGCTCTTATTCTTATTTGAACTTGTTGGGTTTTGTATGTGTGCCTTTACTAATGGATTCTCTCATTACACTACCAACTTTCACTACAATATAGAGCTAGAATCCTCTGTGTTCCTCTAAACCTCTCATTATGTGTTCCATAGAAGTCATACGTGTACAGAAACAACACAATTAAGTAATTTTATTTTTAATTTTTGCAAAAATTAAGCATTTACAATGAATTCTGTTGAAGGTGTGATCGAAAGAGCGGTTAAATTAATGACAAGTGGCAGAAACTAGGTGTGTTTGTGCATTTTTCTATAGCAGTACACCTTACCACTCCCATTTCAGATCTGTCTCCAGCAGTTTTGTTTGTGTGTGTGTGTGTGTTTGAATTTAGAGCTTTGTATGGACCTGCACTCAGTGTTTAAATGCTGCCTCTAGCTATGGTGTTGTGTCAGGTGACTGCTTCGTCATGCTACCCTGCCCTCATCTCTGTACAATAGCTCCCACTAGCATGCCATGTTTAGCTAGCAAGTTCTCTCTATTTATAAAGCTGTCAAATATAAAATAAAGATTGCAACAAGACTTTTTAGATGCTTTTGTAGTAGCCAGAACTAAATATTTAAAGTGTGAAAATAAAAGAAAATAAAACTGCTTTCTTTTTTCATCAGCATTTTTTTAAAGCTCTATATATACCTGTTAGCAAGGCGTTATTTGACCTATTTGATCACAGATGTCTTAATGTATCAATGATTTGTTTTTCCTGAATTTTGTTATCTTTCACCTATAGCCCTCTGACATACCTGGAACAAATATGAGGTCCTTGCTTTAAGCAGTGGATTGTTAGAAATAGCATTTACTGTGTATCTCTTCTTTAATTTTTCTTTATGAAAAGAGTAAATTATATTGTAGCATTAAGTACAGACGTTGCTTAACAGTATGTTGAGAATAGGGTGTGACACTGAATGAGTAAAAATGATAAAACACACCTTTCCAATTCTTCACACTATCTGAATGATCTACCTGCAGTTACATGTCAATCTGTGCTGGGCTGACCCTGTTTGCTATTAACATGCAACCTTGCTGATGCCTTTGTGCCAGTAGAGGACTTAACATTGTAAGAGTGTTTGATTAGATGGCTTTTTTTGGTTTGCTTTTTTTTTTTTTTTTTTTACACAGTGTCCTGTTAATGTTCCTGGTGACCAATGGATGGATGCATCCTTTCCTCTTATAGGATCTCTGAAATTTGAGCAAGTTAGCTAATCTTAGCTGTAATACACACTCCGTGGTGCATAGATGTTTTGACTTACAGGTTACTGCAAGGCCGTAGTAACACCATTCTCTGTGACTACGTGTTGAAGAAGTTTAAGAATGACTGAGCAAGGTAGGTGCACCATTTAGCCTAATGTCACATGTGCATCTGATGTACAGTACGGTTATGTCTGTAGCGTTTCGGATGTAAGCTAATCTGCGTGATATGTTTAAGTGGTCAAGCATTCGGGGTTAAAATATCTACCAATTCAAGCCACAAATTAAATAGCGGCTTTTTAGCATGTTTTGACAAGCTCCGACTTGACTTTCACCCACACGTGCATATTTTCATCAAATTAGCTTGTGTGTATTAGAGACTGAGTGATTATTGTTAAAACTAAACAACTATGTACAAAGTGTTGAACATGCCACGTTTTTGCAGACTGAAGTGATTTATTGACTAGCTCTTTTGCTCTGCTGTGAAAAGGAAAAGTTTGTTCCACTCTCTTCTGTTCAAACAAATATCGAAACTTAACAAACATGAGCTACGTTTTGCATTGGTGTCGGTTGAAAAAGGCATTGCACAACATTTCTGAGCGGTAACATCAGTTTGGATATGAACTTTGGCCATGCTGTATGTGCCTTCCAAAAAAAAAAAAAAGGACGACATGTTGCTGTTATTGTTGTTTTAATATGTGAGTTTGTGTTTGTGCAAGTTGGAGGAAATTCCATAGCATGTCCTGTGTTTCATAATACTCAAGACAGGTCCAATCATTGTTTTTACTAGTTTCCCAAGTCTGTGTTCTTTAGAGAATATGGAAGACCTCCCACTGGTCCTTCTTCCTGCCGTTCTTCCACTCTGGGTTTATGAGACCCACCACTGTATCTGCTGCACACATGCATGTCTGCTGCTCTGCTGCCTTTAGTATCTAAATGGTTGCAACATTCTTGAAAAAATTACTGATGCAAACATATAACGTACAAATGCACAGCTTTTCTCAATATAAAGTTCGAGACTATTACAGACGTTGTGCTGGTTGCCCCACATCAGTATTTGGCATTATTGCTTTTGAGGTTTGTTTGTTCCTTCCAGTTCCTGTGCTAATTTAGAATGAGTGCAGTCTCGTTATAGAGTTCTTATAAGGTGTAGGAGTGTGCAACTTTGTTCAGCTATTTTTTCCGGGCCTTTCAGTACATTGCATCTCAAATGGAAAAAAGTTCTAAAATTTAGAAGTTCATCCAAAAGTTATAAAATTCTGTCAAACGTTACCCTCATGTTGTTCCACACCTAGTAGGACTTTCTATCATTAAATGGTGAATTTTAAACTTTACATTTAATAAAAGTGAATGAGGACTTGCACGGTCAAGGACAAAAATGCTAAAAAGCATCATCATAATAGTTACAGTACTCAAGTAACAAGTGTTTCGAAGATACTGTAGATTACTATAAATTTAATGCGTTATAAAAAGACTTAAATTCTAACACCTTAAGTAGGATTTGTCACAATTTCTATATCCCCGACCATTTGAAGGTTAAGGTTCTATTTGTTGTTAAATATTAAATGACCTTAATAAAAAGTTCATGTTTTTGGTTAAACTTCCCACAAGGTCATGCACACAAGTATGAAAATTGCAACACTAAGGTGCGTCACTAAGCTTAGGCCTCACCTATATCATATTAGAGCCCATGATTTGTTTCACTAACTTCACTTCATTGCATTTTTATTGTTTTTGTGAATCATGCATGTGGCATTGTCTGACTTTTTGTGCTTTGTCCAGTTTGCAGGTTGCATGGCAAGCTGATTTGATGCATGACATTTGCATGAGTGCATTCAGGCTCTCTGTGGGATATCGAGCGAGTGTCTGCAGCAATGGCCCAAACCATGCACGTTAACGGCAATGCCTCAGGTAACACCCCTCCCTTTTAATTAGCGCAATTGTCAAATCTGTTTTCTAATGAATCATCAGTGTTTATGCCTGCAATTATTCTCAGTTAAAACTGAAGTGTGTAATTTTGGCACCAATAAAATCACCAGATGGAATTGCAAACATAATTGTTGTCAAACAGGTTTCCCAAACACTTCAAACTCACAGTACTGATGGAACCAGTTAGGCTTTGCTGTTTATTGGGTTACTTGCAATGTTTAAAAATGTATGAATTTTAAAAATGTTTAAAATTGTTTAGCGTCACAAAATGTATACACCTCAGCTTTAACTTTGCCAAGTGAAGACCCAGGTGAGTTTTTGAATGTATTTCTAGAACATGGATGTACAGTAAGAACACCAGATGGGTGTGTGTTTTTAATGTTAGATATTCAGATGTAACCAGACTGTATTTAATATTTT
Source organism: Enteromius thamalakanensis (assembly GCA_032357475.1). NCBI lineage: Eukaryota > Metazoa > Chordata > Actinopteri > Cypriniformes > Cyprinidae > Enteromius > Enteromius thamalakanensis. Next base: position 1,760,317 of record JAUCMT010000134.1, read on the forward strand.
AATGGCAATTTTATTTTCCCTCGTTTTCACAGGCTTTAGCCTAGTCCTAGACTAAAATATAAGGCTGCATTGACTGATCTTAAAATATATCAGTGCCTTGGTTTCGTCTGAAGATGCACCCAAGTAATGTTTTTTTCTAAGCATGTTTATATTTAATTAAACTATGGCCTAATCCTTGCTTAGTTTTTAAAACCGGGAGTTTAAGTACCTGTAATTTAATTGCATGTTTTATTTGTTTTGTAATTAAATTGTAATTCTGCTTCTGTAACTAGTTACCCCCAACACTGGTGGTATGTTATATTTTCTGTCATTCTTTTTTTTTTTCGTCTGTATGTTCCGATTTTGTTAATTTCATACGGAAGGATCTGTACGTATAAAGACTTTACTGTTTGTTAAGCGCTGTTTTAGGCTACAAGTTCATGCTTCTTTTTAGGACCTGCACAGTCCTGCAAACCTAACCCAGTATTGAAGCGTGACTTTTGCAGAGTTCTGTGAAATATTGCTTGTCAGCCTTGCTGTGCTCTGAACACTCAACCACAACATCAACACATTCCACTGTGCATTCCTCCTGACAATAGAGCAACCCCTTGAGTAATAAGAACTGTTATGCCAGTAGCTTTATATTGACCAATTCAGTGGGAATTAATTTAATTAATAGGTTTTGCTCCTTTTTTTTGGCCAGTTGATGTTGACACAAGGTCATTTTAAATGTCAGACAAGGCATGCTTTTGTTGTAGATTAGGGAAATCAATAGTCAGTTGCTAGATTCCTTCTTTAAGATATTGTGTCCTCTTTGGGCGTTTTGGTTGTCTGTGTCACTGAACCTTCACCTTTAATGTTTACACAATGAAATTCAGGTCAGTAACACCCTAAAGGAGATTTTGTGTTGTCTTGGACCCTTTCCATATGGCGGCTCCACAGCAAACTAAGCCCAGAGCACTTGATGTTAAACAAGGCTGCCAAGCTGTGCCATTATGAAGTCTAGAGTTCTAGTTGATTAGCATGTCAACATTGAAGGGCTAATGGATTTGCTAAATTGGTGGACGGGTACTTGATTACTGTTGAGGTACGATAATTGTTTCTATACAAAGGATCTGGTACCTCATTAAGATTTAAACATGTTTTTAGTTTCTTTGTGTATTGACTCTCAACAAAGTCAAGTTTTCATTCTTATCTACAATGTGCAAACCTTCAAAGCAGTTGTGTGACTGCTTGTGTATTTTGTGCTTGAGCAAATTTGAGTGGATGAATTAAATATTAGGCACAGTACAAGTTTAGTTTTGTAAATAGTATTAGATATTTAAAATGTGTTATTATCCTGGGAAAATAGACCTAATGCATGCTGGGGTATATATAGCAAATCACAATAGTTTTAAAGTATACTTTAGCTGCTACCATTGTGCTGATTTGTAAGTCGCTTTGGATAAATGTACACTAAAAGATACAGGTTTTCCACAGAAAAGAGAACTGCACTCCTCAAACAATTTCATGGACTATTTAAGTTGTTATCAGTGCATGTCTGAAAACGTATGGAGTCTATTATGAAATAAGTTATAGAACTTAGAAGAAATAAGTTAAACAGGACGCAGATGCAGCCTTACTAATTGAAATTAACTTGAAGTTTATTGTCTACAACAACAACATCCTCTGCATGTAATTTGCTGCCGTTCCTTCTGCTATTCTTGGTTTAGTTACTGTTAATATTGGCTGAATTAGTTTTAGTCTGGGATGTACTCCAGGTTTGGTTAATATGAATGCTTAATACTGAATCTGTTTACTGTTTTGCCTGGATTTCGCTCTGTTCTTTTATGGCAGGACTATTCTTAGAGAAGCTTCTGTGTCTGTTCCAGCATTGTTGTTTTGCTTGTTTAATGGCTCTGTGTGCGTTTGTTAGTGTGCTCTTGAAAATGACGTGGATTTCTGGGATACTTAAACTGCGAGAGTGACGTGGTTTCCATGGGCCGGGTCAGGAAATACCAGGCCAGAGTGAGAAAAAGGGCCTCTGTTTTCTCTTATGTATGTGTTGTGTGTGTGTTTGAGAGAAGACTGATATGCTCAGACCAGTAGTGCTAGCCTGCTACAGTACTACTTGTCAAACTCCTGGCCAGTAAGTCACAAAAACGTATTGTATTCAGTGCTGAAGGCATTTAAAGGTAGACTGAATGAATGACTGAATGTAGACCTCGAAGTAAAACTGATGAAGTGTTGTACTGTAGATACTGAATTACTAAATGGAAACTGTGTTTTGCTGCTTTGTTAATAGAAGAGAAAGTTAAAGAAGTTGCATTTGTATTTTTTCACGTTTCAAGCTTGTTTGTATGTTATTTGTAATTCTATTATTTCTAATTCTATTTTGTACAGTAATTATTGTATTATTTTTTTTTGGTGGAACCTTGTTATCCAGTCAGCAATGTCACGCCACTTGTGTTATTCTATAGCAGCATTACAGAAGGTAGTGTTATAAGTTGCATTGGTAATGTTTTAGACTGTTTGAAGAACACTGACATGTTCCAGGTGCGTGTTTCAAAGGTGACGAAATATCCATGTTCACAGGCTTCTTTTATGATAGTATTTGCGTACTGAATTGCAATTGGTCAGGTAATATTGCAGGTTATTGAATGTTCAGGGTTCAGCTGTTGTTAAATTGATTCTGGCTAGCATATTCTTGAGTGTGGATCTTCACCGTAGAGTTTTGAAATGCAAAATATAGGTTAACACTAGGGGTGGCACAGTTCATGAAAAAAAAAAAAACTGCTCGGTACGCTTGACTAGGTTCGGTGCATGCATCGCACGGTGACGTCAGCGTGTTTCCCTTTTGCGCAAAAGAATTGAGGTGTCTACTTGTGGAGTGAGTGCTGCAGGTCATAATACTGTACGTTTAGAAATGGCAAGTGGGAGAGAAAAGGAAGGCTGCCCGGAGTTGGAGGATGCGCCAGC
>JAUCMT010000134.1:1763353-1796937 GCA_032357475.1 Enteromius thamalakanensis
ACTGTATCCTAAATTGTGGATAATTAAGCTATATATCATATGCTGAAGTACATTTCTGGAGTGTTAAAGATTAAAAGGAAAAAATAACAAGAACCGAAAACCGTGATACAAACAGAACCGTGGGTTTTGTGAACCTTGCCACCACTAGTTAACACACTGGATCACAAACCTTTCATGCTTATGTGAACCACCTGTATTTTCCTGCTGTCATTTCTGACATGCTAAACTCTTCAATTTCCATATGTTTTGTGGTTAGCAAAACAAGCTGATTTTATGAAGTTTGCTTTTCCTTCCACATCATGGATTTGGGGCTTCAAAGGCCAGACATTCAAATGCACGTTTATTTTCATTGCTAACATTCAGCAGATCCGTGCCCAAGGTGATCCTGGACTCTGTGAGAGATCCGCTGAGATTTCATTGTGTTACATGAGAACTGAAAACATTGTCCTCAGGCGTTTGTAATTGGTAATGAATATTCTCATGAGTCTTGATTTGTAATAGACCGCAGAACCTAAAAGAGGCCAAAACGCTAATTCGAACTAAAGATTTTAGATAACAGACTAGTTCAAATGTTTTAAGCTTCGCAAGGCATAATGTTGTCTGGGTCCAGTGTAATGCTGATCTCTCAAATATCTAGCAGCTACTTGCTGATATGTCTTCAGACGTTAAGTCAGACAGTTTTTGTTAGACACAGTAGATAAGCCATGACCTTTTAAACTTTAAAGATTGTGAGACACACTTATCCCTTTCTGTCCACCTCTTTAAGAAAAAGCAGAGCACAGATCAAGCAGGAAAAAGAACAGGGCTGTCTGTGGACATCTATTTTCAGCTGTTTACATGACACTAATGTTACATTTGGTCAAACAAGGATGTCGTGCGAGACTTTAGCTGAGAGAAATCACACCATCCTGTCTTTCGGCAAATGCAAGTGAAATTTTCTTTTTTTTTTTTAAAAAAAAAAGGAAAGAAGAAAGAAAGAAAGCACCCCTTGTTGCATATTTTAGAAATATTCCCATGGGTTTTTTTTCAAACCATTTCCCCTAAAAAAAAAAAAGACAAATTGACAAAAAAAGACAAATTGTTTGACCTTTTTGAATGGTCTAGACGGATTGGACAGTCATTTAAATCACTCCTAATGGAGGCTGAATGTACTTAACACTTTACTTTTTTTATATGCATATCATTTGTTTGAACAATAAAGCTTCCTGTAGATATAGCACTATTTCATACGTTTTTAAAAACATTTACATGCTGTCTCTTTCTGCTCATTTTGTCCACAAATAACTTTGTGACAACAGACATTCCAAATGATCACGTGCCATGTTTGTTTGTCCACCTGTTAGAACACTTCCTTTTTATTGGCCACAGCCATACAGTTACATTTTGTTTTAGCCAATCAAATTTTTTTTCTTAAAAAAATAAATAAATAAATGCGTCACCTGCAATTTTACATTTTTTTCCACTTCTGTCAAGGACTATAACTTGCAGTCTAAAGCCACCTAGGAGTAGGAAACCCACTACCAAAATAGGAACAGACTACCATCCATTTTAAATTTACACAGGTGGAGTGTGAGTATTTGTCTTAAGGATATATTCTGTAAGTACTGACACATTTTTGAATCTTTAACTTGCTGCCATCTGGTTGCTAAACTTTAAACCAGATTAACTCATTCCATTCAAAGTGCTTTTCAGCATAAAATAAGTTTGATTCAGTACGTTGGTTGTAGCATAAACTATTTTGATCTGAACATCCTCAAGTCTGTTTTTGTGTCTGATGGTGGGTAGTGTAATTCTATACTGCTAAAAGAGAGTGTGGGTGGATTATTCTTGGAGTCGCTTCGAACACTGCTTTCATTCGTTTCCCTCGCTTCTTGCTTGCCCCTTTAGTGTCGCAGGTTTACACTCCCCCCACCTCCCCAGCCAGTGAGGTCAGCATTCAGCTGCCCAAGTGTCTGTTCCTCGTAACAGACAAGCCTGTCTCGCTCTCCATGACATTGCTGTTGTGCTCTTGCTATAGTCAGCAAAGCTAGCTGGCGTGTTGAACAAGCTAAGCAATTGTTGCAGTGCAAATACAGTAAAAGAGGTTTTGTCATTTGTGTTGAATGAGTGTTACATGGGTAAATAAAGAATGAAGCTTTGTAGTTTAGTTGGAGCATATAGAAAACGTTTTAAACTTTTATCGTAATTTTAAAAAGCCATGTTCATTTCACAATATGCTAGTGTTTTTATCTGTAGTGCTGAACATTAAGAAGATGCTTAAATGAACCTTGTATTATGTGTCTGGGGAGTTTAGGCTGATTAATACGACAAAGGCATGCCTGGAAAGAGCGCTTAAGAAGGGACCACTGTTTGAAGGGGTTACGAAGTGTTTAAAGAGCACTTTGAGAGAGGCAAGACAGAAGAAACAGTGTAAGTGCTGCATGATTGGTGGAGGCATTTAGCCTATCACAGGCTGTGCTGAGCTAGGCTAAGTTTACACCAATAGTGGAATTTTTTTCCCCTTATGGAGTGAAGGTTGAGAAAATGCTCAGTGAGTGAGTGGAGGCAGCCTGCAGCTTGTTCTAGTTATAAAACTCTATTACGGCTTGTAAGCGAACAGGCGTCGCTGCATGAGGACTGCTGTTTGACTTTGGGTAAGTGACGCTTGAACAATGAGGGATTAGGTTGCCTTAACCTTCTCAAAACCCCTTTCAGTAAGGTCTATATAAGGGACACAGGAAGGTAGTGTTACATGGCCAAGTAAACATTCTAGCTTTTTACATATTTAGTTAAAATTTACTAAGAAATGCGTTTAATGGTTTGTTATTTGTTCTGCACTGTGTCTGCTCTCTAAGTCATCTAAAAGTGTGTTGGCTTCCACAGAGTTAATCTGTCTGACTGACGGGAGGAATTCTCTGTCTGGTGTGGAATTTGGACTGTGATATAAGCTCTGTTGATGGATATTCCTTGGCTTCTAGCTGAAAAGAAAACATTAAAGTTTTTGCCTCTGTGTCAATGCATTTCTTGTCTGCTAGGTAGTGAGTGGAGGAAATGCTTAAGATTGCCACTTGCATTAGACCAAATAGATCTTTGGGTAGAAAGAATATTTGCTCTCCTTGTTTTCCCTTAACCCCACCCCCAGTTACTCTCCCCGTGCAAATGCTCAGCAAACACATGGAGTTTGTTTTGCCATGAAATTGAGTAGAAAACATCTTTACAATCTGGGGTTGGAAATCGATAGATGGAAAATGTAATTGTTGTTAGTTAATGGTTTAACTCTTGGTGGAAAATTCTTAGAAAGTATTGTGTAATTGTGAAGTAGTTTTTGAATGACACTCACACTTTTATGATTACTGGGTATAACCGTTATTACACCTTTAGCCTTGCAACCATAGGAGTGACAGCTTTTGGAAAAAGAGTTATGTACTGTACGTCTTAATATACCAGGCAGTCAGATTGAAGAAACGCTGTCAAAACTTTAATATATTTTTGGTTTTATTAGTTTTTATTTTATTATTATTATTATTATTTTTTTTTTGTCTTTATGGGGATTGATGAATGAATTTGTTGTTGCTGTATACATTTGAAGAACAAAATTATATGGTGTTATAAAGCTTTTAAAAAAGGTGTAACCGATTTTAAGGACTGATAACACATTTCTCTTTTCTGACATTATTTAGCATATTTTTAAGAAAAAAATAGAATAATTGTACAGTGATCAGATAACTTACTCAATTCATTTCACTACTTTTTTTTTCAGAAAAAGATGATGATGAGAAGGACCCTTACTGTTTGGAAACCCCGTATGGTTATCAGCTTGATCTGGACTTCCTCAAGTATGTGGATGACATTGAGAGGGGCAACACCATCAAGAAGCTAAACATCCAAAGGAAGCCAAAAGTGGTCAGGTCTGCGCCTCCTCAGAGTAGTTGCAGTGGCCAGGCTGAGTGGACTTCAACAGACTCCTTATCCTCTTCCAACAGCGATGAAAGCAAACCATCGCCAGTCTACTTTACACCTCAGAACCAGGTAGCCCCCCCTGGCAATACTGCCCAAGTCCATGAAGCTCCCCAAGCCTTTGTAAACATCCCAGAGACCAAGCAGCTGCTGCCTCCACCTTCTCCACGCCTTCTTCGCCATAACCCTCAGGTGGAGAAAACACTCATGGAGACCCGAAGGCGCCTGGAACAGGACCGGCTCCTGATGCAGCCACCGGTCAATGAGCCGCCTCGTCGGCGACTAGCCAGTTTTGGAGGAATGGGCTCTTCCAGTTCCCTGTCCTCTTACAGTGGCTCCTATGGGACGAGCCAGATTTCACCCAACTCGCATTCTTTTCAACATAATGGACATCTGGGCAATGGCGAGTACAACCCCTACTTCACATCCTCTATGGGCAGTTCGATCCGCCACAGTCCCCTCAGCTCAGGCATGACCACACCAGTGACCAATGTTAGCCCACTGCACCTCCAGCACATTCGAGAACAGATGGTAGTAGCTCTAAAGAAACTAAAAGAACTGGAGGAGCAGGTAAAGACCATCCCAATCCTTCAGGTCAAGATCTCAGTCTTGCAAGAAGAAAAAAGGCAACTAGTGTCCCAGATGAAGAACTCAAAGGTAGCGGGGCAGAGTCCCGGTGGAGGATTCAGGAAGCGCTCCTATAGTGTGGGAAGTGCTGATCAGTATGAGCCCTTGACCCAGATCAGGACAGGCTCTGAACTTCACATTGAGGAGATGGAGAACACTGAGCACAACACTGAAAGGCTACAAGAGTTCAGGCAACTGACGGCTGAAGTGGAGGCTTTGGAGAGAAACCTGCAGGATAATGGTGAGGAAAGGAAGCTCAGCTTACACCAAATGGAGGAAAAAACAAACCAAAACATCCAGCGGCGGAGGTGTGAGAGCAAGTCCATTGGGGTCGGAGCTGATGAGAACATGAACAATGTGGTTGTATATCGGAGGTCACTTGGGCAAAACAGAGATGTGGCTGTGGGAACAGAGCAGGAGTTGAGAAGCACAGGAGTTGGTGTGACGGAAGCCATGCTAGGTATTAGCAGTGAAGTAGAAGCTGAAATTGAGATGCAGCACCAGACCATCGAAGCCCTGAAAGAGAAGATCTACAGGCTGGAGGTTCAACTTAAGGAGACCACCCACCAAATGGAAATGGGAAAGCTAAAGCTTCAGCTTCAAGAGGCTGGATCGAGAAAAAAGGCAGACAAAGGAATGTTGGCAAGGCCAGAGATGTACAGCACTTCAGTGGAGGCCAGAGTGTCCACACAGAGCCAAGGTGTGGGCAACCACGTTGAGTTTAGCAATGCAAGCACAAATCATGTCCAGCAAGTGAATTCAGTAGGCATTATTTGTAAACCAGAGGGAAGGGATGTATTAGTGGGTCCGGAGTTGCCAATGGAGCGGTGGCTTATACGAGAACGTGCAGAAGTTAAGGAACAGTGTGTTGGCAGGCAGGTTGTGATGTGCAACCAGAGTGTTGGAGTGGAAATAAGTGTATGTGAAATAGGGATCAACACAGAGTTAACGGAAGGAGGTTTAGTACTATGCAAAACAGAGGCTGAACAAGCCAAGGAGTTCAGGTCTATTGGATGTGGAGATTGTTCAATCAATGTAATGGTCAGCCCGATCAAGGATATGGCAACCCAGAGCACAGCAACAGATGAAGTTCAAAGAACTGACTTTGGAGTCATGGTCTTACCCATGTGTGCTTCACAGTACACAAATACAGAAATTGAGACAATAGGCAAGTTAACAAATACAGACAAGGTAGTTCTTACTGATTCCAGCACCACCACGCAACCATACTCAAAAGACAAACAAGTTAACACCATACCAGTGGAGACCCGTACAGTTGCCATTGGTGATGGACTTGTGAAAGATATGCCGGCCACATTAAAAACACGCTCAGTTTCAGTAGGTACAACAGCATCTGAAGAAGGTATGCATGACAGGTCGCCATCTTACAAAACCAAAGAGACTGGGGTTGGCCTCACAAACATAAATGAAAACTTTTTAGTCGGTCACAAAACAAGGAACATAGCATGTGGCCCTTCTCAGTGTCCCACCTTGATCCAACTTGAGAGTGTTCCTGTGGAAACAGTGTCATCGGCAGGACCCATCCACTCGCAGCCTGGGGCAGGTGGTGGACTCGATCACTACATAGAGAGAGTGCAGAAGCTCTTGCAGGAACAGCAGATGTTGCTTGCTCAGAATTACAGTGAGCTGGCAGATGCATTCGGCCCACCTCAACAATCTCAGTTTAGCTCCATCAATAGTGAGCTGGTTACTACTCTATCATCCATCAATTCTGTAATGAAGTATGGAAGTGTTGAGGAGCTCTCCAATATGGATCTTCCGAGACAGACAGAGAACTCAGACCACACTGTGAGAGGTAAGTTGCAGTTTATTTGATTTTTTGCATGCTGAAGAAGACCATCACTGCATGTTTAATATAAAGCAGTGCTGTACTCCAAGTTGCTGTATTTACACTCAGGCCCCGTTTTCCTGCCGAGTATGGGGAGGAAGAGGGATGAGACAAAAGGGTACACAGTGCATTTGTGTCTGTAATGATGCCTGACACGATCTGACAGGGCAAAGTTTTCTCTGACCCTGAAAAATACATACAGGCTTTGGATATAATCCAACAATGATCTCATCTCTTTTGGAAGGCAGCAGCTTGTGGTAAATGGCTAGTTGTTGTTGTCTTTGCTGATGCTGATTCATAAGTCCGTTATGTAATGGAGAAAAGCTTTGTCTAAAGACCTTCTCTCTATAAGACCAAACTCTGAGAAGATATCCAAAGTGTCTTTTAGTATGTGCACAAGTAGGCCTTACTCATGTTTTTATAGAAAGTCATAAGAACTTAAAAAATGTTTAGATCAGTGGTCATATATTTCTCTATCATCAACAGGCTTTTTACCCTGAGTTTTTATGGAATGCTCTGAAGATATAAATAACAGTTGCTTCTACTCTGCAGGGAATCGAGAGAGAATTTTTTAGACACATCAGAGGATTATGGCCAATGGTCAGTCAAAACTGCTGCCAAGGTTTTAGTGTTTCCATGTCTGCTGTGAACTGATTTGACTCTAGATAAAGTAGGAGATGTGCACAGGTATTCTCCATATTGGACATTCTTTTGCAGAAATATTTTTATTACATTACAACATTTGGTTCCTGGTGCTGAAAGACCATCTGATGTGAAGAATAACATAATTATTGCACATATTATCTTGAACTGAGAGAATCCATAAGCACTCTATTCTGGTTGAGTGTTGTCCAAAGTAGTCCTTTTTTCATGCAGCTTTGTTTTGGCAGCAGCTGTATTATGTTGTCTTGGAGGTATAATTTGAGAATAGTTATTATGTACACTATCATACATTGTTTTCAGCTGCACCTAGAAAAGATCTACTTTATTGGTTGATTTACAAGGCTTCTATTGGTGGCATCCTACAAGTCTAAATATAAGCAGCTCCTGACATATACCAAAATATGGTGTTATTTTTGTCCACTGCTATGTAATTCTGAAGGCTTTATTGCCAAGTTTTCTTTTATACAGCTGAAAGTTTTTCTTTTCTTTCTTTTTTTGGAAATTTATGAGAAAAAATTATTTAAAGTTATTTTAAGCTCTACAAGGATTAATTTCAGATTTTCAAGATGCAAAAAGCAAAACGGTTTCCTGATATTTTTGTTTCTTATTGCACTTAATACCAAAACAACCTTTCCTTAACCTTTCCATGTGTTCCTCCAATTTTACCTCTATTTTAAGGGGCGATTGTCCTGAGCTATTAACTAATGTATGTATTGTTTTTTTTTTTTTTTTTAAATGCATTGTTTTAAATATCTTTTTCTGTCTTATTCCATCCTGTTCATCCAGAAACACAGATGGTCAGTTCCCACTCAAGTAGTTTGAGGACAGAGGTCACAAGGATAGAAAATGTGTGTATTGATGATGCACATGGTACAGCAACACAGAAAAGCCGCATGGACCAGCAAATGTCCTCAGCATTGCATGGTATGCCCAATTCTGTCACTAAACAAGCAAGAGAGATCTGTATGAATATTTTTGCAGTACCAGTTAATTTCAGTTGACCGTCAGTGTGTTAAAATGAAGTTTTTGCTGCTGTGTTTTCATGTGTGCTGTCAACTGATTTACAGTAGCTTTAGAAAAAGCAGAAGATGTGCTCAGATATTCTCCATATCGTATATTCTTACACTATTCTGGCTCATTGCAATGAAAGACCATCTGATATGAAGAATATTTAGAGATTTAGATGCATATCACAAACTGAGGAGGAGTCAGCAAGTACACTATTCTGATTATGTGTTGTAATGTAGTTGACTTGTGTTGTGTTGATGTAATATGCTATAAGATTGTTATTAACCATCATAAAAGAAGTCACTTATTCATATTGAACTCCCCTTGCTGGATGTCCTTTTTTATCCATACCCTTGTATGACTCTTTTAGGAGAGCATGTAACAGATTAACAGCTTTAAGACACACTTCCCAGCATACAGTACTGTACATCTGCTCTCACCTGTCAAAAAAGGGAAACCGTAATAATGAGGGCCTTCACCGCATACACTGTTAGAGATACAGACTGTTAGAGGGAGTGTGTCCATTTGTAGGGCATGTTCTGGCAGTTCTCAGAACTGTTCTTTTTTCAGTCTCTGTGGAGAGGGGCGGCTATCCTCTTCGGTATTTGGCAGTGCGAAGCCTGTACTTAACATGTTTGCCATAGCTTTAGGCTGTGGGTTGTTTCTTTTGCTTCACAGGATTTTTTTCAAAACTCGTGTTTGATATGCAACATTTTCGATTTTATATATATATATATGTTTTTTTCTTCTGTTGCAAAGGACAACAAGCATTGGATGTTGTACTTTTCTTTCCGATTCAGAAATGTAGCCAGCTCTAGCTTATGGTCTTGATTAGCTGTTGCTGGCTAATGTAGATTGAGCTTGTTCATTTCCCATAACAGCAATAACACTGTATAACACAATAAATCACGATTTCAGTGTTATGCATTTCTTTCCATTTTGATAGGGTGTGTAGATTGTTTTCAGCATTTTTGGGGGAAACAAAAAATTGTGTGCAGGTCTATATTAAAACTGTTTTGGTTTATTAATTTTTTTATTTATGCACTAACAGTATGTGGGTATGCTTAAATATACCTTACCACTATTTATACCTGGATTAATATTTAATTTGAAATGTAAACATTTTGGCTCCACTTAAAAATAATTGATTGCCTGTATTTCTCTTTTCCACTAGGCAGTCATAGCACCCTTAAGTCTATCATGAAGAAAGATGGTCATCAGGGGCCTAATGGCACAAAAAAGAATCTGCAGTTTGTTGGTGTAAATGGAGGGTAGGTTCTCTTTAACAATATGAGAAAGAAGCATTTAAAAAAAATATTTTCCAGCGTATTTAATATATAATTTTAATATAATAAGCCCGTCATTAAAACCTGAGGTTTCCCAATGCAAATAGCATATTTGTCTTAAATCAATATTTCATGCTTTTTGGTAAATATGCTATAAGTACTCTTGTTTTATTGTTTAACAGTCATTTTACAAAATCAGTGCTGCACTTCATCAGTCAGAATCAAGCATTTTAGAGCATCATCTAAATATACAGAGATTAAATTATGCGCATATCTGTGCTTTCTATGTCTAGCTATGAGACAACATCAAGTGATGATTCCAGCTCAGAAGAGAGCAGCTCCTCAGAGGATGCGTCAGAGGATGAAGAGGAGCAAAAAGAAAAGATGGTGAACGTGAGAGAGAGGAGGAAAGAAGAATTCAGGAATAATGAAGCAGTTGATGAAGACAGAGACACTGAAGATTTAGGCCAGGACAAAAGGCAGAGGCAAGTATTTCCAGTAACTCAGTGTTTGACTGTAGACCAATTCAAGAGTCTCTTGCATCAGAAGAATTCAAAGTATTTTCGATGTTATGTCTGAAAATATTTTAATTTATTTTAAAAATATTTTTTAAAGGAAAGCAGACACAAATGAAACATCAGATCTGCATTATCATATCATTAAAGAATCCTGCATACCAGACCTGACGTGAGTTATGAGAGTACTAAAGTACTACCCTTCATAATCTCAGAAGTCCTCTATCCACCTGGAAATAATATTATCATATCTGGATATTCTTTAGCTAGAATGCTCAAAGAATGCTGCTTTAACTACTGTACACCTGAATGCTTGTGTAACTACAGTTTGATTCCAGTCACTTATTACACTGGACACGCAAAAATGCCATTCATTGCATTTTCAACCATTTACTAATTTAAAAGTTCTAAATATATTAATTTTAAAAGATAAAAAAAGAATGTATCTGGTCTATTTCCCTACTTTACAAGCCTTCCAACAATGAAAATGTAAAAGTGAAAGGGGGAAAAATAAGAGTTTAAAGCACTAGGAGAGAGATGTAAGGATTAGGGGAGAAATAAGAGACTCCTAGTGTAGTCCAGTAGAATAATGCATGGGATATTGTTCATTAAGTTGCAAACCAGATCACAAGACTGGAGTGTCTGTTGTCTTTTTCACATTGTGAAAGCCAAGAAGCCACAATGAAACATACAAGACAAAAAGAGCTCTAGCCACAGATGTTTACTAAAACAAATATCAAGCAGATTTGTTTTTACAATGAGTAAAAGAGCATTACGAGAAACTTGTGAATTGTTACAGATAAGGTTACAGATTAGAATGCAGATAATGAAAATACACTAGCATAGTGGTAAGTCCAGAATCCTCTGACCACTTCTAATCCAATATCCAATGTTGGTTATCACTCAGAAGTGTCATTCATTTAAATCTTTTTTTTTTTTCTCAGGTATGAGTTGAATGAGAAGATGCTTTCTGCATGCAACATGCTAAAATCCCACCTCAACGACCCCAAGGCTTTATCTAGTAAAGATTTGGTAAGTGTTCGCTGTGTCCAAACCCTCAGTGCACAAAAACAATATCTGTGTTTCCAGATTAGTCTCTACCTTAGTCTCTCTAGTCTCTTTTTCTTAATGCCTTTGACTGTTTTACTGAGTCAGCAATCTTGTCAAACAATCGACTCAAAGCAAATTAGAGTTTTAGATGTTTCTTCAAGTTCTGCTTCACTGCACCTGAAACAGGAAGGATATTGGCTCCTTTGTGGTTAACGTGGTGTAAAAGAATGTTGGAACAACTCCTATTTCTGCTGACCCCCGAACACAGGGTCTGTGACACGCCCAGCAGTGCCCAGTCAGGGCTACTGTCAAATCAAAGTTGCATTTGCCCTGAATTTCAGAAAAACTGAAACTGAAAGTGAATGTAATTTAGATGAATTAGGATCATTTTGTAACAAGATCCTGGATGTTTCTCTTAGTTTTGCTTCAGTTTATACTTTGATGAACTGTTAATACACAATCCATGTCCAGTAAATGTCCTATAATGCATACTTATCTTTCTTATATTTATCATTTTGGGTCATTTCAGAGGCCATATGTGAACACAGTTCAGCATGAGTGGTTCCGAGTGTCCAGTCAGAAGACGGCCGTCCCAGAGATGGTGGAAGACTTCCTGAATGCTTTCAGAGACATCTCCCCTGCCCTGCTGCAACACATCGTAAACATGGCCGATGGCAACGGCAACACTGCCCTCCATTACAGCGTTTCCCATTCCAACTTCCACATTGTGAAAAAGTTGCTGGATGCTGGTAAGTATTTGACTTGCATTCGACATTTGCACATTTTTCTTACGACCAGCTTTTTAGCACAGTGGTGATTGACAAGTGTGAAGGCAGCATGTTGATGTTGCATTGGTATGAATATAAACCTATGTTATCAGATCACAATATACTTTGGGCGCATTTAAACCTGTATTTAGTGCTGTCCATTTGTGATTGGATCACTAGAGATAAATGCTAATACCGAGCTTCACAACCGTTTTCATCATTGATGATAATAAAACAATAAGCAAAAACTTACTTTCAAAAACATGAATAATCTAACGGTTCCCAAACATTAGTACTCCAGTGTATATAATCTAATAGCTAATCCTCCAGCCACTTCCAGACTCCTTTTCCCACTGTTCATCCTGCAGAGAGCTCTGTGAATACCACATGATGAGGTGCCTTGACTCCTGAAAATAAAAGGCCATTATCCCAATGCCTTTGTGCTCCTCTACTATCTGACTCTTTTGGTGCGGCCCCTATTGTCTCAATTGTCTGCTTCCATTCTCTGACACTCTAGCCATCTTTGCCCCGTTGCCAGTCAGTGAATCCCTGCTTTGGTCATTCTCTTCTTCCACAACCCATGACTCTCATGAGTCTGAATAGCCTTGCATGTCCCCTCTCTTAAGTTCAAAGAACAGACGGCCTCCTTCCAAATGCATTTACTACAAGGGTGGGCACAACGGTCTCTCTGATTCCCTTGTTCTCTCTGTTTTGTTCTAGATGTCTGCAATGTCAATCAGCAGAATAAGGCGGGCTACACTCCCATCATGCTAGCTGCGCTCGCCGCTGTGGAGGCGCAGAAGGACATGAGGGTGGTTGAAGAGCTGTTTGGCAAAGGCGATGTCAATGCTAAAGCCAGCCAGGTTAGTGTAATTCTACTGTTGCACTTAAACATTGCTTTAAACTAAACTAAGCACACACAGTTTAGTTTTTGCATAGATTGAATTTACAATTCAGTATAATATACACTCTTAAAAAAGGGTGTTTTTTTGCAGTGATGCTATAGCATTTTTGGTTCCCCAAAGAACCTTTGAGAGAATAGATCTTAAATGAACAATTTTGAAGAACATTTTAAATTCTTAAGAAGCTTTTTTGACCATAAAGGACCTTTTCGGGATTTTAAAGGTGTCATGGATGGTCAAGGCTATAAATAGGTTAATTTCCGCTTACGCTACCTTTAAAAATATGTGGGGGGGAGATTTAATTTTTAATATATTTATATTAAAGTCTGCATCCCAAGGCTACATTTGTTTAATTAAAAATACAGAAAAAAAACTGTAATGTTGTGTAATATAATGTAAAAGAAACTCTCTACTTTAACATACTGTAAAATGTTATTTATTCTAGTGATGGCATCATCATTACTCCAGTCTGCAGTGTCACATAATCCTTAATAATAAATCATTCTTATATGCTGTTTTTGTTTTCAGATTCTTTGGTAAATATAACGTTCAAAAAGACAGCATCTATTTGTAGTTTATAAATGTGTTTACTGTCACTTTTGTTCAGATTAAAATTGGCGCTAAACTAGATTATTGGCTTTTGAGGCAGTAGTCTGTAAGTCCCTAAACTGATTTGATTGGCTGTGAGTCCAGGCTGGTCAGACAGGGCTGATGCTGGCTGTCAGTCATGGCAGAATGGACATGGTGAAGGCTCTGCTCGCTTGCGGTGCGGACGTCAACATCCAGGATGATGAGGGCTCAACCGCGCTGATGTGCGCTAGTGAACACGGCCACGTTGAGATAGTCAAGCTGCTGCTGGCTCAGCTGGGTTGCGATGCCACACTCAGTGATAATGTGAGTGAGCGGAGTCTCGATTTAACGAACATGACATATATTTATCCAATATTTTTTCTCATAGCGGGGTAATGCTGTTGTTATCAGAAAGCAAGTATGGCTAACAAGGGGTTTGCCAATTGTTTGTTTGTTGTTTTGTCTTTAGGATGAGAGCAATGCCTTGTCTATTGCTCTGGAAGCTGGTCATAAGGACATAGCAGTGCTGCTGTATGCCCACATGAACTTCTCCAAAGCTCAATCACCAGTAAGTGATCGCAAGTCACATACACACAGTTCATTCATTTGAATTATTTGTACATTGCGTTGTGTTGATTGTATTTTTTTTACTGTTTCAGTGGATAATCACAATTTATTTCATAAAAAGTAGAGTTTAGAGTGAGGAGGAGGCTTATTGCTAGTAATGGATTTTGCAACGGACTCATGTTTGGCTCAGTTTCCTGTTAATCATATCTTTTATGTCTGTCATTTGTTCACAGGGTACGCCTAGACTCGGGAGGAAGACTTCACCCAGTCCTACAAGGAAAGGGCATGTTTGATAGTAGAGCTTCTAACCCGCCCCGCTTGAGCTGCTATTTTTCAGGTTTTGCCATGCCTACCATTTTCATCAGCTAGACACCAAATCTCCAGCTAAAAGACTGAAAACTTCCTTCAAACCTCACATAATGGATAGTAGGCAATTATACTGAGCACTTTCTTCAAAATTCTCCTGGTATATGTCTAGGCTTTTAGATTATAATACAAATGGACTTGCTAGCTAAGAGTCAGCCCCTTAAAGACCTCAAATGTGTACTCACCCTGAATGTATTCAGAAAGTATTCTTCTGCCTGAAATCACCAGCGTATTGTTAGAGCTAGACGTCAACTGGAAAGTGGCTACGGAGTTGCCTTCAGAATATTGTTATTCTCATATAAATGTTTAATTTTATAATATATGGATCTATCTTTATATTCTTCCTCCTTTGAGTGGTCTAAAGCGTAAGTCAACAATATTTCCATCTCGGGTTTTTTTTTTTAATAATCAATAATTTATAATTCCAAGATGTGGCCAATGTTGCCTGACAATGAGCTTTATATTTGAACCATGTATATGCTGCCCAATATGTTCAGCCTTTGGGATTTTTCTCCCACCATTAAATCCCCAGCAGAGATGTCCAGTGGTTATTAGAGGTTGAAATAAAATTTCAACATTTTATTTTAAAAATATTTCTAGATTTGGATTAGGTCCTTACTTTTATACTTGCCATTTTATCTATTTAAAGAATCACAGTATTTAGGACATTTCAGATTTACTTTGTAACATGAAGTTATATATGTACCTATTAAAAGTTTTTATCGAAAATAATTGTACTTTGATTGTATATATTGTATGTTTGCGATACGTATAGCTTGGCCTTCATGTAATAAACTTTGTCATAGGTCTAATATGTGTCATGTAGTCACAAACAGAATAACAGATAACTAGTAGCCAGTAACTTGATAATAAAGTACTAAAATGACATGGCTTGTGCGCTTTTTTCTTCTGAACTTCTTCCACTTTCTCTTCAGGTCAATAAGTACAATGTCTCCCTCTACTGGTAATTTAGGCCTCATTGTAATTTAATATATTTTGAGAAGATGGCTTTAACTCTCTTATTAGCCATTGATATTCAGAAAATATTCAGTTGAAATTGTAATTGTTACATCAAAACACATGTACATTTACTATCTTAATTTAATATCAAACTTTAAAACTAATTAAAATTGTTCTTATAAGTTACTGCGAGTCCTTGCAGGTGGAGATCAGAAGGCCTGCGTGAAAATATGATGAGCAGCTGTTCAGTTGTAATAAAGCTGTACTTTAGATGCATGGCCCGTTAGCACCTGCTGGTCGACACAGTAATTGCATCATTGTGCTACAAAAAGTATTTCTCCACTGGCTGTCGTTTTTGATAATTAGCATTGTGAAAATTAGCCTTGTGCTTCTGTGAAACCGTGGAAAGCATTCATTACTGCAGTTAATTTAATCAAATTTATTTTTTTTTATTAAATGTTATAGATGTGTAAAAATCTTCTGTTTCTGCCGACTGCCTTTTTTTCAGCAAGCAATAGTCGTGAATTCAACACCTGGTTTAACTATAGACAAGATATAGTCCGGCTATTTGTAACCCGCTTCTTGACCAAATAATCTTGAATTTAGTTACATGTTATTTTTTTTTGCCAAATACTTAATGTAAGCCAAGTC
This sequence comes from Enteromius thamalakanensis, assembly GCA_032357475.1. Lineage (NCBI taxonomy): Eukaryota > Metazoa > Chordata > Actinopteri > Cypriniformes > Cyprinidae > Enteromius > Enteromius thamalakanensis. The sequence goes on from JAUCMT010000134.1 coordinate 1,779,071, forward strand.
AACAGCGTTTACAAGGTGTTTGGTTTTATTTTTTTGACATGTTCTTTTAGTGAGCTGCTAATATGGCTTAACTAAAAAAAAAAAAAAAAGGTTTCTTAGTGGTTTACAGTAGTATCAGATGCACTTAAAAACATACTAAAAGTTTACCAAAGTTTGACTTCTTAAAATGACCACTACTCCTTTATATTCCTCCTAGACCAGGAATATTGGGGCCTGAAACATGTTTTGTTGTTCCATCTGCATTGCTATATATTAAAGCAAATGGTTACAAGCATATTTGTTTTACATTATAAGTACAATGTCCCATATATGTGTGTGTGTGTGTGTGTCTAGATAAGTTGTTAATAATAGATCAAATGTGGTTACTGTACATTCAGTTATTATAGTTTTATAGTTGTAGTTTTTAAAATGACTAATGAATTGTAAATTATGGATAATATTCCCTTACTATATAGATAACCATTAGGTATATATGTGTTCATGCATAATTGTTAATCATAAAAATTCCTTAACCAGTGCTTTATTCTGAAAAAAATTTCCCATTAATTAATGCTTAACTAATGCATTATTCTGGCCTTATTTACTTAAAGTAAAGCTTAATTATTATTAAACTAAACTGACTTGTACAATGGAGATAATAATTATATAAATATTTGATGTGTATCTTCGCCGTTATCAACCTTGCTTGACTCTACACGGTTTGTCATAATAAAGTAGTTGTATATGAATCCGCAGGCCTCAAGGTCTCTTGTTACAGAATGATCGTCCAACGAGCAACTTTTCCCAGAGTCAACGGTCAGGTATGGACTCCATGGAACGGCTCATTTCATTTAAATAGAATCAGCTGTCTGTTGAGGAATACGTGCATCAAAAAAAAAACTTTTTAAAACTTTTTTAAAACTATTTCGCTGTGGACTGAAGGAGCAATCCGAGCTACCTGAGGGGGGTTCCCCTGCACAGGCCATCTTTGAGACTATTCCCCTATCTTCGGTGCTACCTATGATGACGTTTTGCTATTCTCAGTGTGTGAGCCGCACACTGCACCCCAGGGGCCTCCTCCGCCCAGAAATCTGCTCCTTAAGCCTCATCAACCCTCAAGTGTACTCCAGAGGTGTCGTCTGTTCAAGGCTTCCTCTTTGAACTCCTCTGTGATCCTGATTCACCGTGGCCCGATCCACAAGAGCCCGTCTGTGATCCGGATTCCCCTTGGGTTCCGCCAGACTGCATGATTTCCAGAGACGTTGGTTCCAGCCGTAGAGTCTCTGGAGTTTTCTCTGATGGCTGCACCACTCTCAGAGGTATCAATGGATTCCACAGAGGGTATGGTGGTTAAGCTGGCGATTGCACAGCCACCTGAGGTGTCCAATTCACCCGTGGAGACTCGGGAGGTTCTGCCAGTGGCTGCACAAACCCCTAACCTGTCTGTGATCATACTTGACATTCCCCTGAAACCTGTACCTTACCTAGGTATGGCCAAGGAGGCCGTGAAACCTTCGTCCAGCCCCAAATCTGGCATGGAGGCCATCCTCGAACTCTCGTTCTGCCCTGAACTGGCCACTGGGGCAGGTAAACTCTCACCCTACCCTGAACCAACCACGGAGATCATTAAACTATTGTCCTGCTCTGAACCGGCCATGGAGGCCATTAAACGTTAATATTTAAGATTAAAATGACGCCTTTTCTAATGGTCAAACTTTGATAAACTTTTAGTATGTTATTAAGGACACCTAATACTACAAAAAACAGCAGAGAAACCTTTCGTTAGAATTTTTTTAGGGTTAGGTGTTTTTATTCCATACATCCAGAAGCCTATTTATGTAGCCCATGCGTAGCCTCGGTTTAGCTCGTAGTCAAAACAGTTTCACTGTCATTTTTGTTCAGGCAGCGCTTGAAATGGTTGATGTCCCATCATTTTCGCAGTGACAATAATATAATCAAAGATAACCATTCATGACATGGTCTATTATGTAGTCATGTTTTAGCTTTTTAGCCACATCTTTTGGCTACAGCCCTATACCAGATCAGCGATGACCATGGAGAAAATAGCCTTAAAATTGTTTAAATGTAATATTTGCAAAATATTGTTATCAAATGCATGTGTAAGACTGAAACATTTACATAGCATCATTTTATATTTTATTCAATTATTCTACAGAATTATTAAATATAGCATTGTGTGTGTGTATGTATGTGTGTGTATATATATATATATATATATATATATGCCAAAATAATTCAAATGTTACTTACATTATCAAATGCATGATCCAAGCTGTTATATGCACCTTCAAAGTACTTTTAGATAGCTAAGCCTGAATAAACTAGGCCTATACAAAATATTTACTATAAAATACTGATCTTATTTTTTAATATGCAAATAATTACATTATGGACTTTTTTTCTTTGGTTACTTTGATACCTAAATGCTAACAACTACTAAAGCCCATATCGAATCTGTCACTTATTACAAAAACTTAGTTCAAAATGTAAACACCCTTTATGCTCGTAGTTTGTTTTGTGTTTTATGAAGCATGATTCATGAAACAGCTTGGCCGTCACTTGGCCTCAGTGGAAGAAACTGAACATCATCTCCCACGCGCGCTGGAATGCACAGGTTTCTCGCGCCAAACTTAAGTATCAAACCTCAGACCTCTGTCCTCCCTTTATAAGCGCTAAACGATTGGCCGGACTGACTTATTTTAAGAAGGAGCAGCATCATCTTCACCTGCCGGCATGAGCGAGGAAGAGCAGAATAATGGCTCGCTGTCTGTCAGAAAACCGTCTCGCATGCCGAAGTGCTCTCGCTGTAGGAACCACGGCTTCGTGTCGCCGCTGAAGGGCCACAAACGCTTCTGCAACTGGAGAGACTGCCAGTGTCAGAAGTGCAGACTGATCGCTGAACGACAGCGGGTCATGGCAGCCCAGGTAACGTTAACGTTACGCTAGCCATCCTCGACGGGATGCTAGTTCAACTAGTTATTTTGTTTATTTATTTATTCAACGTTCATTGGATCTCCCACTCTCTTGTGCTTTAATTTAACTGTTTAACTTAGGTGTTTATAAATATAACTTAGGTGAACATACTCCATAGGATATGTCTCGCCTTCCCTCTTGTTTTTAAATTCACTGCTAACGTTACTTAAAAGACTGACGAGTTTACATATAATTAGATAGTTTGCTACAATAATAATGATAAATTGTTTACAATCACAGCAACGTTTTGTAGCTAGTTACATTGTTTTATAGCTAGCTGCAGTTTGGCGCCTTAGCGAGATTTAATTTTTTTATTAAGAAATAAAGCGGACGGTAGAAAAGCCTCCGTTTTATTTACTTTTAGGTAATTTGGGTGTAATCACATTTTAATTAAAATGCCTCGTGATACTTCTATTACGTAGAGAGTGAAGTGCCTCGGGCGTTTCAGGCCTTAAGGTGATTGTTTGTCATGGTAGGTGGCGTTACGGAGGCAGCAGGCCCAGGAGGAAGAGCTGGGTATTTGCAGTCCGGTTAACATGTCCGGTTCAGACACTCTCGTGAAAAACGAGGCCGCCGGTGATAACTTGTTTACCATCATCTCAGAACCGCCATCACCCACCGCCAGCAGTGCTACCGCATCTCCCACCAACATAGGTAAGTAAACCGCCCTCATTTCATTATAAAACAAAATTGACTTAAAAAATACAGTTACACAAATACGTGTATTTTCCCCAAAACTTAATGTGTATAGTGTATTTGTTTCAAATAAATGGCTAAAACATTATTATGCAGAAATTTCCCACAGCAGTTATTGTAATAGCTGTTGGGTAAAAAGTCGGGTCACTAAAACATGACTGAGATATATATTTTGGCAAAAGTCAATAATTTTTTAAGATTGATTGAGATTTTAACTGTATTCTTTCATGAATGTCAGCTTGGGGCAACTGTCACAGGTTACAGCTGTCACAATTTTGCATACGACTTGCGGAATCAGTAAAATTCTAATTCAACAAAATAATTTCACTCCAGCGTATATACTATTCAGCTGGTTACATTTTTATGAATTCAATTACTTCGTAAAAAAAACATGCGGTTATTTTTTATTTGTATTTTTTTTAATGATACCAAAACAAACTGCACATTTGACAGATTCCTCAAGGTGTATGTAAACTTTTGACCAGAGCTCATGTTGTTATTTTATGGAATGTAATTGATTTCATTTTTCACTTGTTCAATATCTATTTGCATAATAATTGCTTTCAGACATTGTTTAATAATTTTGTTTAACTTAAAATCCAAAAAGCCAATAAATTTAATCACAGATATGTTGTGTAATATGGCTTTTATCTGCTTTAGAATGAAGTAATGTTACAGCAGGTTAACACTTACTGTGACAATTCATTTTATTTAAAATTGTAAAAAGTTTAAAATTATGTTATCGTAAATGCCTTAAAATAAAAATAAAAAAGCACTTCAGCCTATTGTGGAATGAATAAGCTCTTCTTTTTTTACTGTGTGCAATGTCCTTGCATTCCTCAGAAGATGTTTCTGTGGCCTTCATTATTTGTCCATCAATTTACACTCTCTTTTATTAAAATAATGCCTAGGTTCAACTCATTATGGGAATTTTCTGTGAATAAGGTCTTTGTTGCTTGACCATGAGAAAATGAGGAGATAAGCACCTCTTCTTGACCCCCTGAACTGTTCGTGACTGTGTGAGTGGAAGAGAAAAAAAACTAAAGGATCTTTGACCATGGACATCTTGTACCCATCCCATGATTTTCCATTCTGCCGCCCTACTCAGAACACAGTACAGTCAGTGAGGTGCACCTCCAGTCTCATATGAGGGGAGGAGAGGCTCTCAGCATAGATGGCCATTGTGTCATGCCAGACAATACCCACAAAGTGCTGTTGTTCAATGAACACGAGAGACATCATGTTCCTAGTCCTCCGATAGCAGAGAGGAAGGAGTTTGGATATCAGACAGGTCAAGGCTACATATGCTCTGTAATTGTTCTTCGCTGCTGACAGATTAAACAGGAGTTACTGGAGGCTTTCAGTGATTGTCGTCAGAAATAAAGTGACACATGACATAACATACATGCTGAGCCATCTGTAATAGACAAAGTAATTTCTTATATTACTGTGAATCTGTCATCACGTTCACTTGAAGCATTAAAGCATTTTGCTTTTGTTGGCGATATGCAGTACATATTTTTTGAATATCTTCCAAACATACAGTAGATGAGGTTTGTTAATATTAAATAAGAAACTGAACATTTTTTTTAGTTAATGCTTAAATGTGTTGCATTGAAAAGACAGAAATGCTGAAGAACAACATCTGGGCTACAGCAAAAGTTGTTTTCATATTCTAGTGTGTGTGTGTTTTTTTTTTGTCTCATATTTCTAGAGAAGTTGTGTGTATATCTAGCATAATATAAGCTATATAAATTCTATTTTTGCACATTGTATTAAATAGCTCTTTTCATTTCAGGCCATAAGGCAGATGAGCTTGCCAGAAAAGAGGCCTCATTTTGACCAATTGTCTGCTGTTTCAGGGAGCCGCTCCATGCTTGCTGTAAGTCCTGCAGCGACCAGCAGAGGGCACACTGAGGGCACGTCTGACCTGATGGTGGATGCCTCCTATTATAACCTCTACCAGCCCACACCATACTCATCCTACTATAGCAACCTGTACAACTACCAGCAATATCAGGTGAATGGACATGCTCCTTGTGTCAAGTTCAATTAAGCAGCCCATTTAATAATAGTGCTATCAAAAAATTAATTGTGATTAATTGCAGTCAAAATAAAAGTTATATATATTATTCATATATAGTTATGTATACATACAGCATATATTTAGAAAACATCTACATGTATATATTTATATTCATATAAATTTTAACATGCATAAATATTTTTAGTATATATAAACGTAACATTTTTCTTAAATATATACATGCACGTGTTTGTTATTCATAATAAATATACTCATTATACACATATTTTGTAAAGTAACACTTTTATTTTGGATGCGATTAATTGTGATTAATTAACAGCACTAAATTAATTATAATACAAATTATTATTATTATTATTATTACTATAATAATAATAGTAATAAACCTGATATTTGATACACAGTCTCTTATGAATGCATAACTTCAGACACCTTTACTGTGCATGTAAATGTGTAACCAGAAATGTCTTAATGTGTTGCATTACTTCAATAAATAATTTTTAGTAGCATAATTATGCACTATAAATAGCATTGCTTCTCTGCTGTTAAATATTACATTGATCTTATAGTTCTGGCTTTACATTTGGTAAAACATGTAGTTCATAATGTTTTATAATTATACGATGTTTATATTATTTCTAACACATTAGCTGTAAAAAGAGCTGTGTAATAGTAATCGTAAAAGTAACGGGAACTGTTCATAACAAAGATTTAAACTTCCGAAAACGATTTACATTTATTTTGGATTAATCCACTGACCCCAAACCCAGCCCCTTTCTATATAGTATCTTCAAACCAACCTTTCAGACATACAGTACCTCACACTAGCACTCCAGCAAACATCCGTGTGAACGCCAGCATGGTGCACACACCTCCACACTCACCCAGTCTGCATCCCATGTAGCCCAGGCCACGGTAATAAGGTGATTAAGTGTGTTTCAGCCGTGTTGATAGGGGCCGCTGTCATTGGACCCGTCTGGCTTGTTGAAGTTGGCAGGCCTTAGTGAGCTTCTGTCCTCGGTGTACAGTGATAATACCTGTGCCATCGTTCCAAGCCACTGGCCAAACACAGCAGGAAGGTGTGGGGCTTTCATGCACGCCTCACCTCTTACACGCTGTTTACATTTCCCCGCTCCCCCCAGCTGGAACCGCAACTAATTCTGTCATTGGAGGTTTTTTAAACCCTTATTCTTGTTGTATAGCTAGCTAACTATCACAAGAAGACTTATGTATAAAAGACTAAATAGTCGCTTCTTTTAATTAGCTTGACTGTGATTGCTTTATAATATCAGCTATATATGTTTTTGTTGGTTTAAAATGATATAAAATCTTACTGCTCAGGCATTGACACTCACACTTTTGGGGGTAAAATATTATTTTAAAAGTAGCTTACAGTAGTAGTGTTTATGTAGTGTGTAATATAATATATTGCTATTACCATTCAAAAGCTTGGGGTCAGTAAGAATTTGAAAACGAAAAATAGTTTATTAAGGAAAGAGTATAGTTTATCAAAAAGGGCAGTAAAGGCAGCTAATATTACAGAAGGTTTCTGGTTAAAATGAATGCAGTTCTTTAGAGCTTTTTATTCATAAAAATATATTTTTAAAACATTGAGAATAATATGAAATGTTAGCATATTAGGATGATTCTCAACAAGTTTACAATGAAGACTGGTGAAAATGTTGCTTTGCCATTGCAGAGAGCAAACTAATTACTCAATTACAATACATTTTAAAATGGAAAATCTTTATTTTAAATGATAGTAATATTTCTAATAATTACAGTTTTGATTAAATAAATCCATTCTTTGTGAGCATATACACTGAAATGTTGTACTGTTAAAGGAAATCTGGTCTTTTGTGCCAAAAATGTATGTGGTCAGTGTAAGAATAAGTGTGTAGTGGGTAGGGGTTTCAGTTTGTAAACATATTTTAACTGTGTAATGTGTAATCAGATGCACTGTACTGCAAAGCAATAATCAGTTTCTGTCAGATGCAAACCATGCAATTCTGAGTCCAGGCACATGAATCTGTCCTGGAAGCAGCTCTACGGTGGGGATGTTGTCTGAATCAGACCGTGCTGCACAAGTTTGAAGATGACTGTTAGAAGATATCAAACTGGGCAGCATGAAATTGAGGGCATCCTCAAAGTCATGGCCCGTTCAACTTTGATATACCATCAGCACATTGCAACAGTTTTACAAGCCTTTATTAATCAGCCATCACCCACTGACAATTGAAAGAGTCTTCATACCATGACATAATATGATTTTCATATGGAGATCATCCTGTGTATATGGACTCTGATTTATATGGCAAAGTATCCTTATTGTATCAAATCGGATCTACTCAAGTGTAACGTAAATTAAGTCTATATTTCTCCTGGGAGTTGTTCCTGAGTGTAAAGTCAGTGATGGGGCCATATTTTAGCATATTTGTGCAGTTGGGTCCCTGATGGCGACATACTGCTCCAGGGTCACCGCCTCCATCTTTTTAGTGTGTCCCAGGGTTTGAATTGCAAAGGTTAATGATATTGCTTCTATGAAGATACAGCTCTGTTGAGGGGGAGTAAGTTTAATTCTGGCTCTCCCATTGTCAGAATTTCACTATTTGGAAGATGAATGTAGGAAATAAAATATGATTTATTTATTTAATTTTTTTGGTGTTCTGTTGTAAACAGTTGTTTTATTTTATTGTAAGTTTATTACTATTGTTATAGTTAATTAAAAATACATAAAGTTTGTACAGATTTAGAGTTGAACACAGCTTTTATTTTCTATATATTTCTAATTTCTGAATGAAACTTCAGCTAGTTTATTTTACATGTGTTTACTATTATAATAACGTTATATGTTACGTATACTTACAATTATAATAACAATTAATTATGCGTAATTACATGCAAGTTACTCTAAACTCTAATCATAAAGTAAGTATATGTAGTTCATTAATATTCATAAATTCTGAAATGTATAATTACATTGGAAAAAAAAACAAGATTTGTGTAGGAACGATAAACTTGTAAGAAGGAGGCGTTATTGTGATTTAGGTTGCATCACTTCTATTTTATATTTTCATCAGGATGTTTTTTATTGCAGAAACTTTACAGTTGGTAATGCAGTTGTTTGTTGGACATTATCACGGTGGCCCAGTAGTGCACAACACAACGCAATTTAAAATGCAAACAAAGCTCACAGCACAACGGAAATGCTCCCAACCATTAGGGGGCAGTTGGTCTGCAGAAAAGCTTTTTGTGTGAGGTAATCGAAGGCACTGTTGGTAGTAAAACTTAGTTTTTAGGACCCACAATATGGACAACAGATAAAAATGAAATGATGTCAAGCAGTGGTTTTAATGTAAGTGTTAAAACTATCAAAACAGGTACAGACCGCCCGCGAAAACTTGTGACATGCGCACAATAGCCGTTTCTGCAGACCAACTGCCCCCTAGTGGTTGGTAGCATTTCGTTTGTGTTGTGGCTTAATGTTGTTGTGTTGTGAGCTTATGCTTGCTTTTTAAATTGTGTTGTGCACTACTGGGCCACCGTACATTATGTTGTATTCTATCTTATGTTTACAAAATCATAACTTGTTCCATGAAACTTTCCATCATGGCTTCTTCTCTTTATTAGGGTTCATTTGATAAGGAAGTAATAATGTGAGGAGCTCATCTGGCTTTTATCTTAGTGTGTCCATCTCCCGCCCTCTCCCACCTCCAGTGAGTGGGGCTCCGCTGCACTGCAGGTGGAGAATGAAAATATGAGGGTTGCGTAGAGGATCCAGACAGCTGATGGTGCCAGATAAGAGCTCACTCAGGGAGGTAAAGGACTCCAGCCAGCCCTTTTTAATGAGGCAGCTCTGGATCCAACACAGCAGAGTGTGTTCCCACAGTGCTAGCAGGCCTGGTCATTTCTGTGGGCAGTTTTTCATTACACCAATTGGAAATCACAATGCACTTTTCAGCTGAAGCTGTGCAAGCTCTATGCAGTGTTGCCAGATTTTGCCTAGATTTGTTCATACCTGAGATAAAGATCGGAATCACAAGGAATGACGTTGAATGATGCATGAATTTTATTCCACATGGACTTATTTTGATATAAGTGATATGGTTGGATACGAGTGGCATAGAAAAGGCAGGAAATAGTTGAGTAGCATAGCAAACATTTGGGCACATATTCAGTTTGTCTCTTGCTTGTTGTGACACATGCTTTTTCCCCACCTCGTTTTATTTCATGTGCGCATTGGTGGGGGTACTGTTGAAAAAAATTCAGTTCAATTTGTATTATATTTGTCATAGGCAATACAAGAGGCTGACATTGTTTAAATAACAATTTATAAACCTGTCAAGAGTTGATGAGCTGGACAGTAAATGGTGACATATTACTGGCTGACAGAAATCAAATTCCATAAAAGTGAAATTGAAAACACCCTAAGGCCTCTGTGCTGTCAAGTAGACAGCTTATTTTAAAGTTCTCGCAAGAGGGAAGTTTGTTGCAGTTTATTTTGAAAAAGAAGGAGAGAAAAAACAATCTAGGCAGGAGGTCAACCATAACACATACTGGCCATTTTTTCTCTTTCTTGGATTCTTTCTTGGACTAGACTTCATGATATAGAGAATGTATAGATTTTTTTACTGAAGCTCTGAAACCTGAAACAATGCTTCATGCAGTGTGCATATAGAACTCAAGTCCTGGTTAAGGAGTGTCACTGTTGAGGTACCATGCACCTTGTGTCTAGTTATATATAAATTAATAACATTTAGAAAGAAATATAGCATCTGTCATAAAGAATCTTCAGCCATTCGAACTTTAACTGGACCAACATTTTAAAAACTGAAAGAGTCAGTGCATCCTTACATAATTTTGAATTTTTACTTCAGTAGTGTACTCTATTTTTTACCGAAGAAGCAAAGTAAACTGTTTTGCAAAATCCTTGTTGCGTTTATATTGCTCAGCCTTCATCGCTTCATTGATTTTTGCAACTTAATCTAAATTGTTTTTTATTATTTTATAGAGAAGTAAAAAATAAATGAGCTGTATTAACACTTGCGGTATGCGGAGCTTTGCATATTGACACGTTTTACAAATTTGAAAATGAATGTGCGAATGTCTGCACCTGCAACTATCAAAATGTTTTTCTTTTTGAATCTTGACTGTTGATATGATGAGATTCTTTGTGTTGAGTTAACTTGCCTTTTTTTTTTTTTATCCATTTCTCCACAATCATATCACTTTGAATCAGATGCCCAGTGGAAATGGTCGTCATAGCATGTCCCCCCAGTACCGAACACACTCCTACTATTCCTCTTACCTGAGTCAGGGGCTCGGCACAACTGCATGTATGCCACTCAGCACCTGCCCTGAACCCAAAGCAGCAGGTCAGTCCCGCACACACACACACACACACACACACACTCTTAGGGCCATAAACTTTTATCCAGAGATTATCAACAGTGTGAACAAGTACATCTGAGGGAGGTTCATACTCTGAGTCAAGGGCGCTGTAAAATTTATAAAAATAAATAAATTCAAAGGTAAAACTTTTATGAGAGTGATTTGTTCTGGTGACTTCAGATTTAAAGAGACAAGGACCATGTGCTTAGCGCTCCAGTCTTAGAACATAGAAATCATAAATTGTATTTTGAGAAGTTTCCTGTGCTTTTCATTTTGTACAGCTATACAGTTTGAAATGACACAGTCTAAAATTATTTATACATTTTAGAAACCGTACATGTATATGGGTTGGTGTGCACCTTTTTGAACAAATTTGGAGTGTTGAAGGACATTTTAGTATGATTTTTGTCTTTCTGTGATCCACCATTCCCGTATAACTCCAATCTTGCCACCTGCCCTGGCTGTTAACGGTTTTTACATGCTGATTTCCAGTGGTTTCAACATGAGGGTGTCTGTCACCCCCACTATCACTGCAAGGGGGTGTTATGTTCCATTACACGCAAAAGACTCCAAGCTGGGTGGTCCCATCTCCAAAACAAATTTACTGTGAGCCCAGTGAGGAGTTTGTGGTCTATTATTTGTTTTGTGTAGTTTTAAACAGAACCTTAATGCAGGATTTTTAGGGTTTGGGGATCCACTAGGGACTCCGAGTTATGATTTTACCATAGTTTTAGCAATGTCAAAGTTTATGTTTTATGATATAAAAAAAATATTATTAATTGAATATGTACAGAATGTAGTGGTGTAAACAAATTAAATTGAAGAAAAAAAAGATGTTAAATGAGTCGTGGCACAATTGGGGGTCATAGTTTACATAAATGTATGTGTTCAGTCTTAAGAAACGTTTATGTAGTATTTCCTTTCCATTATGAATATTAAAGAAGTGTTAAAAAGCACAACTGCTTTGTTTACAGCGGCAAACAAGAACACGATTTCATCTCTCCCTGGACAGTCCATTATTGACCCGTGTGTACGTCGATAATGGCCAATGACTCTGTTGGGAGAGAAGAAATTTGTGAATAAAGTCATTGATTTTTTTTTTATTGCACACAAAAAGTATTCTCATAACTTTGTAAAATTATGGTTGAACAACTGATGTCACATGGATTATTTTAATGGTGTACTCACTGTGTTTCTGAGTCTTCCCCGTTGCTGTCTGTGCAGGACCAAAAAGCTCTTATTTCATCAAAATTATCTTAATTTGCATTCAGATGAACAAAGGTACTCTTCACATAAGAGTGAGTAATTCATGACAGAACTTAAATTTTTAGGTGAGCTAACCATTTAAATCAAAAGCTGCTCATGTGGCATGTATGCAACATTTTTGTTAGGATCATAATTAAAATGCATATTTTTTTTCATTTTACTTTCTATCCAGTTAGCTAATCTGCACATACAATTGTATATACTGAATTATGCAGTCTGTATTAAAGGAAGCTTTGTCTTTTCAGGTTTTTTAAAAATCTAATAAGTTGGAACAAAAGATTTGTTTACTTAATGCAAAGTAATTACATTCCAGATAATATTTTAAGTAAAATGATATCATTAAAGCCACTTATGTCATTGCCCAAGCAACATCTATTGTCTTTATCCCACTTTTATTTTTTCACACAGTAAATAAGCATGTATTGTATAATGTGTGTAGCTAGATGTCTTTATATTTCTTGAAGTGAGTCTCCCAGAAAAGGATCATCTTATATATTTGGAAACCTTAAAGAATCTTTAGTCAGCATAAACAGACATTTATTTATTTATTTTAGTCAATGAAACTGGGCTAATAATTTTTAACATCCTGGTCCAGTGGTTTGGTTAGTGAAGATGGCCGGATGGGACAGTTTGATTCTTCACATCTCGTGGTGTGTTTGTGTGTGTGTGTGTATATATATATATATATATAATTTATGTTTTTTTTTTTGTGCCATTTAACAGCTTTTATAGTCAGACTTGATCAGCTGCCACACTCTGGATTTCGTTCCCATGATTATTGTGTTAGGAGATATGTAAAAAGTAGCAGCTCGGTAGATGACGTCATTTAAGTTTCATTCTTTTTGAAGTAACATTGCAGTGAGATACAGTGTTGTTTTTAGATAACTTGTCTCTAGAGTCCTCTTTACTCTATCTGTGCCTCCAGTGCTTGTGCGGCATGTATTTATTTTCCCTAGCGCTGGGGTAATCAGTTGGCCAAATATGAGGCCAAATAACCTTCAGGAGTGCGACGCTGTCCTTTCTGAGCGGCCCCCACAGCTGTCTCTGGAAAATTGCCTCTGGGGTTAGTGAGCGGGAACAAGTTAAGATTTACAAACAATGATGAAGCTTGTCATGCGTCTTTCTCCATCCGTCACGAGCGGCGGCCTGCCGGGGCGTCGAAGTGTTCTTCATAAAGCTCAGCTCGCTGTGAAATACGCCCCTGTGCGCTCTTTACTGCTGGGAGCTCGTCAGCAGCGCTCCGCCATAAATTGCCTGGGCCGGAGGTGACACTGCACTCCATCACCCGCCAGGGCAGCCTTACCTCTGCCTGCATCCGCCCCCACCCGCGGCAGCCGCCCAGCCAGTGAGATGATGTGCCCGCTGTGAGTTATGTAGGAATTTCAGTGTTATACGAGACAGTCTATGGGTTTTACCATTTTCTCTCGTGCTCTGTTTTTTTCTTTTTGCCGTTGTTTATTGTTGGAGGATTTAAAGTTAGTTTTGTTTGCAGACTGGGCAAAGTTTACAGCTGTAGAGAGAGTAGACAGGGGCTTTTCGTTTGCAAGCAAACCATATTTAAAGATAGTATGTGGCTTCCAGATTAAATTGTAAAAACATTGTTTTGTAGTGCAAAGATTTATCGAAAAGTAACACATTGCATGCTTTAATTACGCTTTTATGTAACACTTTATTTTAAGCTGCTACACATTACATGCATTTACACGTACTATGTGCTATAATAACATGCATAATGCAACTAACCCCTAAACAAAACCCTAACCACACCGTGAGTGCATGTAGTAAGTTAATATTCCTCAATAATAATAATAATTTACTTTGTTACAATCTAATTACACAAATAGTAATAGGGTTAAGTGTTTTAATTTTTTTGGATATGGTACTATGGGTAATATAGTGTTTTATTTTGCTTGTACAAAGCTAAGGCTTTGCTGTTCTTTGAAATACCTTGTAGAATCAGTACTTTTTTTGTTTGAAGAACTCGTTTTTTGTTGCTGTCAGTCAGTAACGCTTTAATTTGAATACAAATATTTATTTGTCGTAACTGATTACACATTCAGGTCACATCGATACTTGTGGAAATCATATTTAATGTGCTTGTGACACATATTGATCGGTCCGATGCCGTTTACGAACCACAAATTTAATGCATGTAATTCTTCTCAGTCAGAATGTGATAGTGTTTTCAGAGGTGGCAGACCCCTCATAAAAAGTTCCAGGAAAACAAAATCTCACTGAAGCCATCAAAGAGCCCATTCATTCTCTTTCAGTGCAGAATAACAAAGGGCAATAATGATTCTCTGTGCGTTTCAAGCACAATTGAGAAGTAGAGCTTGAGCAGGAAGAGGTGTAACGTCTCATCTGACAGAGAAGCCGTGGAGCTTTTTTAACATTTAATCCGTCCTGTTTGCATTATTCATCTTTAGAACATGCACAAAACTCCAGCACAGCCTGTGCCCTCTGGGTTAAGTGCTGTTACATGTGTCCCTTTAGTTGTTTGTTACACAGTTTCACTAACCTGGATATAGGGTTATAGGAAGGGCAAGAGTTCATAAGAAGCTGCATGCACTAAATTTGTTGCTGATTTTAAAGGAAAGATGTATGATGTTAATTATGATGTTGTGCTCTCCATATTTATCTGCTAAAAAATTGCCCGTTTTTCACTACCTATTAACACACAAAAAATCAATTGCTAGCCTTTGTAATCTTGACGATCAGTATGTTAGTGGTAGTGTTGACAAAGATGGCTAATGCGCCACATAATGCATTACAAATTATTTGTAAGGAATCTGTAAAGCCTGATGTGTGTCATTCAAGTAAATCATAGGGCAAATCAGTGGCCTGCAGGCAAAATCTCTGGCTGGAGTGTTATTTAACCGCACAGTCAGTAACTCTTCTATGTCATGCTGTCTTTTCTTCTCCAGTGCTGATGCTAAATGCTCAGTCTTTTCTCTCTATGGATCGGTTAAATACCGGTGTAATTGGCTGCTCCAGGCTCAAGCACTGTTGTAATGTGTTGTACAACATTTTCATTAACACTTGCCCGAGGCACTGAGGAGATAAAATGGGTAATGACTGCTGCTAAAGGTTCTGCTCTCTTTAGCACACGGTCCTCCTCAAGAGACTGTCTGTGTAAAAGAAAACCTACAATCTTTTTGGATGACATTCAGCAAAGATGCATTAGCTTGATTAAGATAGACCTAGAGTATAGTGATGCAAAAGATTTATATTTCAATTAAGTGCTGTTTTAAGTGTTCTTTTTACCAAAGTGCCCTACATGGTTTTCACATTGCTATTTAATTGTAGAAATAGCTTACAATTGGAAATAACTCACTTTTCGGCATATTTTCTTGGTCTTTTAGAAGTTATTTGATGTTTTTATTATCATTTGATGAAAACATGCTTTCATAGTTGCTTTATTTTATGATAATCTTTAATTTAATTGCTACTGGTTTCAGTAACACTTTAGTACAAGGACCAATTCTTGCTATTAATTAGTTGCTTATTATCATGCCTAGCATCTTGGGTTTATTAGTACTTGGAAATAAAAATACCTAAACCATAATTAATGGTTTGTTAATAGCAAGAATTGGACATAAAATAAAGTGTGACCATGGCACACATAGGATTTACATTTTTTTTTTGTATATTAATAGAAATTGGACATTCATTGTTAAGCAGAATGTTTTCTAAGTATGGTCATATGCAGCTTTAACCAAGAGTGTAACATGGTTAATTCAGCTGAATCTATTAAGTCATTTATTTCACCCAGGGGGGGCTGTAGTCTCCCTCAGAGCTGTGCTAACTGATGCTTGCAACGCTTATTCTGCACTTGTCATTATTTTCTCTCCTTTAAAGATAATGACACAGAATCCCTCAAATCATCGATCCTATGTCTCAAGTCATTATGGTATATCCATAATGTTTCGACGGAATGGAGTGCAAGCCAGGAGAGACGGACAGGTCATTTGCAGGGATGGCAAAGCGCTGTATCAGTGCCAGTGATTTAACAGGGAGGAGGGCCTGTCAATTCTCTCAGAGACACTTTGAGACTGGGGACAGATTGGGGAACAATACAGGTCTGGAGGGGCTTATGTGTTTAATTAGCCTCTGACCCTGGCATGATGCCTCCTGTCAGACGTTACAGGCCACTCATGCAGATCTCTAATAATGGGGACTGAAGTGTCCGGTGAACTCACATGTGAGCTGAATTTTCAGCAGCCGTAACTCCAGTCTTCAGTGTTACAGGATCTTTCATTAAAGGGATACTACACCCCAGAATGAAAGTGTTGTCATTAATTACTTTACCCCCATGTCGTTCCAAACCCACAAAACCTTTGTTCATCCTCAAAACAATTTAAGATGTTTAAAACCTTGAAGCTTGTTACTGTCCTATTGGCTGCCAAGTAAAATACACTGTTAAAGTCTAGAAAAGTATGAAAGACATCATCTGAATGCTCCATCTGCCATCAGTGGTTCAACCGTAATATTATAAAGCGATGAGAATATTTTTTGTATGGAAATAAAGCAAAAATAATGACTTTATTCAACAATTCACCACCGTAACATCACCCAAGTGCAATTTTGGAAAGCATCTGCTGGACATACATAGTGTATGCATTTCAGCCATGACACATAGATCCACTGTTAGCATCTATTTACGCTGTGATTTGAACACTAAAAGCACATCTGTAAGTAATTAATGACAAAATTTTCATTTTTGGGTGGAGTACCCTTTTAATTATTCTGATACACTGATTTAGTATTATATTAAACAAAACACAATAGTATTAATGTTGAAAACAATTTGTCTTTTCAGTATTGTTTAATAAAGTTCACACAAAGAATATACAGTGGGTACAGAAAGTGTTCAGACCCCCTTACATTTTTTACTCTGTTATATTGCAGCCATTTGCACAAAAAAAGTAAATTTTTTACCTCATTAATGCACACGCAGAATTGTTGAAATTTTTGCAGATTTATTAGAAAAACTGAAATATCACATGGTTGTAAGTATTCAGACCCTTTGCTGAGATATATTTATTCATATATTTAACTCAGAACCATCTCAAGGATGATCAGAAGAAATGGACAGCACCTATTTGAGTCCAGCTGTGTTTGATTATACTGATTGAACTTAATTAGGAAAGCCATACACATGTCTAAATAAGACCTTACAGCTCACAATGCATGTCCAGAGCAAATGAGAATCATGAGGTCAAGGGAACTGCCTGAAGAGCTCAGAGACAGAATTGTGTCAAGGTACAGATCTGTTTCTAAGAGCACAGTGCCCTCCAAAATTCTTAAATGGAAGACATTTGGGATGACAATTCAGCTGCAGGGACAGGACGACTGGTTGGAATTGAGGGAAAGATGAATGCGGCCAAGTACAAGGATATCCTGGATGAAAACCTTCCCCAGAGTGCTCAGGACCTCAGACTGGGCTGAAGGTTTACCTTCCAACAAGACAATGACCCTAAGCACACAGCTAAAA
>JAUCMT010000134.1:1797037-1820151 GCA_032357475.1 Enteromius thamalakanensis
AAATACTCATGGCTGTATTAGACCAAAAGGGTGCTTCTACTAAATACTGAGCAAAGGGTCTGAATACTTAGGACCATATGATATTTCAGTTTTTCTTTTTTAATAAATCTGAAAAAATGTCAATAATTCTGTGTTTTTCTGTCAATTAGGGGTCATTTTAGCATGAATTAGAATTTTGTTTGTGTTTGGTTTGCCATTAAGTGTTAAACATTTTTCATTCACCTCCCTGGAGTACTTCAAACTCCAGTGCCAATGTGATTATGAGTAAGAGCTCCACTTCGGGAACAACATCCGTCTCTCTGCAGCAGCCACGGCTCTTCACTCTTTGAGGAGTCAGCAGCTGTTTAAAGTGCCGCTTGCTTGCTGTAGGCCTGTGTTTTCTGCGCCATTAAGTCCTGCCACGACTCTAATGATTGAGAGAGACGTGCATGTCGTTCCTTGAGGGAACTCCATCTCCCACCAGCACATCTTCAGCCAAGTCATGTCGTACAGATGTGAGTGTTTGTTTCTGAGGTTGCTTTTATAGCTTTTTGTGCCAACCTGATTTCCTTTGACACCAGAGTTTGGTCTGTTGGGTTATTGTGAAAGTCTCTTACCAAATTTTATCATGAATGAAGCACACCGGGAGTATTCACTCGAGTATTAAAACAAACTTTTTGACTAATAACTGGTATTAATATGCTTTTTTTTTTTGTCAAAATAAAATGTATTGTTTTATATTTCTTTTAATATTATAATACATTTAAGAGTCCGTTTAAGTGACGTTTCAAAACTAGTTTCTGGAGGAGCGTGTACGAATCAATGGCAGCTAGCACTGCATTAACTAATCAATCTCCTCATTTTATCCATTCAATCAGATCCATCTTACCCCCTATAAATAAACCCATTTCCTTCCCTTCCGCATCTCGTCATTTGTGCATGATCTCGCTCTGCCAGGCAAGCCATCTAAACTCCGATTACTCATCCGAGCTCGATCAAGAGGACCCAGCTCTCCTCCCGGCTCAGCCTGCCTCCAGGCTGCAGCTCCACCAGAATTCCCACAGGAGCCCATGGCTTCCATTCGCGGCCGCAAGTCTACGTGCGCTCCAATCTCTCACCAAAAGCAAAACCCTGCAAAAAGAATCCACGCTACTCATCACACAACGGCTTCCTCCTCCATTCTTCTCTGCTCCGGACGCAGAACCTAGCCAGTGTTGCCAACTTTCAATCACAAAGCCAGCCTGAAACTTGCTAAATTTGTATATTTATTACATCACCGCAGCAAATTATTTTACTTTCCTATGGTCACTTGATGAATTTCAATACACCCAAATTTCAATATTGGTTTCATTGAGGAAAAAAAACATTTTATTGACTCCAGTCAGTGTTAATGGCCTGTCTGCTGAATGTCAATACAAATTATGTATGAAGTCATCTGGCGGCGTCTAGCAAGTTTCTAGCTGGCTTTGCGATTGAAAGTTGGCAACACTGGCTTGGTTCTGCGTTCCACCCGAATATTTTGTGTTCAATGAAATATCTAAAATTATTGTTACTTAAAAATATCTAATATCAGCCACAATTTTATCTTAAACATGACTTGCTGGAAAGCTTTTAATGCAAGTAGTTGGATATTGTTTTAGATTTTTAAACACCTTTAAACAGGTAATGTAATAGGTTAACAAAAAGAGTAACCTCAGCTGCTGACATGGCGTTGAAATCTTAACTGCCTACATATGGCTAATATCAGCCTATAGCATCTTAACTCTCAGTTTAGACTGATTTTCAAACGGATAAAACTGAGTTTTAGACAGATATAGTACAGTACTATTTTTATTTGTAATCACTGTAAGCATGTGTGTATGTGTGCATCTTTATACATGTTCGAACATGTATGTATACCTGTGTGTGTGTGTGTGTGAGCGCCTGTGTGGGTTATCTCTATGCAACTCTGTGTTTATCTAAGTGCAGGCATTATGGACCCTCATGGCCCAGCGCTGGCAGTATATGAGTTGCAGAGCAAAGAGCTTATCCACAATAGATCAACCCTGAATTACCATCTTCTCTCACATCTGGGCTTTTGTTCACTTTTTCCAAACTGCCAGAAATGATTGAGCTTCTTTCACTGTTTCCCCTCCCCTTTTCATGCTCTTTTTTTAAAGCTTCCTTTTGTTAAACTACACAAAGACTGTTTAATAGTTTGGAAATCTAAGATAGTCAGTCGAACAAGGGTGAATAGGGCAAAAGTTCAGATGGGAGAATAAGCTCTCTCTGGGTGTACAGAAGACTAAATCCTATCTTGTTTCAGTACAGTTTTAGATTTGACAGAAGTGTGATTTTTTTTTATTTTTATTTTTTTGGTAATTCTTGTGTTACTGCCAATGTAATGTCATTTAGCAACTTTGTGGAGGTTTTATGAATGGTTTTTATTATTGAATATGTGCCGTCCTGAAAAGCTCAAGTTTTAGCTGATTTAAAATAGTCTAAATGGCCAGCTCAAAAGCACCAAAATCCCCTCTAAAACCAGCCTGGGAGATGAGCATACTAGATTCGCCTGGTTTTTAAAATTTATTTATTTTTCAGCACAATGGTGTCAAAAGTCATAATACTAAAATAAATATGTACTCTGCTTTACAAGTCAAGATAAATCCAATTACTTCGTTATTATTTGGTTTTATCTGCATATTTAAAGGCCTGATTGTTTACGGCCAATCTGACATTAGTTTATATTAAGTGCTAATGCAATGATAATCAAAGGCAACGAAGCCATGACACAGAACATGTCCGCTTGCCAAACAGCCCCACAGCTGATTTACCGTCCCTACAAACGACCTGTCCACTCACCCGTGAGATCTTGCCTTTAATTACACCATAGATTTCCCCCTGATGAACTCCCTCAGAATTAACACAGGCACGGCTAATTCCAGCCCCTCCTCTTTCCCCCTCACTCCATGTATTATTGTTGTACAGAGAGCGCCGGCGCAGTTTAGCTACACAAACATTAGTATTAACGATTGGCCAGTTTGGAATTGGTGACAAACTGCGGGCGGAGCGCAAAGTTTGTAGCCTGAAACCAATCAGGAAGTTAATGAGGAGAAAAATTACTCCTTTTCTCCAGCACCCCTTAATTACCTCCACGCCAGAGCAGCGCAGAGGAGGAGAGGCAGATGAAAAAGAGGGAGGGCAGGATGGGATGAGAGGCACAGATCCTTTATGCTCCTTTTCTCAGGTTATGAAGGTCAGGAAAGCAGATGAACAGGATTTGCGTGTATCGCCCCTCCTGGCACTCGTAACTTTGATAGACTCGCTGTAATGTATTAGAATCATATGCATATTGAGATGAGCGGCGACCTGGCTCAATGCACAAAGCACCATGCATGTTTATAGGGAACTATAACGTTTGTGCTGCTAGTGTTGCGGTTTTACATTTACATAAAGTCGTTTATCTAGTAATCCAGTATAACCCTATAACTATCAGGGATTATTTAATGCCACCCAGATCATGTTTGTATTTTATATTTGCATTAATATGATGTAGAGTGCGGATCGGGCCTTTTTTTTCTGTTTGAGCCCGGCCTGCGTCCGACAGAGCAGTAACCGAACCCGACCCGAGCCCGAAAGGCATTAAGATATTTATGTCCGAGCCCGATCTAATTTTTTTTCTCATACTAATGACACATGCACTTTTTTGTGTGGAAAGCCCGCTTTTATTAAGCAACTGTAGGAAGGCGTTCGGAAACGTCGACAGATTAGAGCATCAGCGCACACAGGGCAAAAAGCGCCGTTTATAACACAGGCGCACATTTGCGCTGATGTGACCGAGCCCGACCCGAACCTGAGCGTCCTTTCTAAATATCTATCCGAATTTGGCCAGGCCTGTCGGGTATCCATCCTCTAATATGATGCTGTTTTTCATTGTGCAGACGTCTGGACAGTACAGACTTGTCCTGCACTATTTGCTCCGTAGACATGAGCTCTCTCAGCAGTCTTTTTTGCTTAATATGGGTATCTTCAGCATGAGTGAGTTTCCAAAAGTAGCCAGATTCATTAAAGGCAGCACTGTCTTTATTTTGTTGTCTTGTGGAGAGCTGAGCGCACTGCTCATACAGTTAATTGATGCTGATTGGTTTACCTGGAGAAGCTCATGATGAGAAGTGATTCAACATTACTCTTATTACTTTAACACTCTTCTGTTCAAAGGTTCAGCTTGTTCAGATATTTTTGTTGGCAGAATTGAAAATGGTAACTTTTAAGTTGATGAGCTTTTAAATACAACCGCCCCAACATGTTTAAACACTTATATTTGCCCTTAAGTTGACTCTAGTTTCCTGTTAAAAGTAAGCACAGGTGTAGTTTCAGATCTATTGTTTATTGTTGTTCAAACCTTACCATTCAGATAGATGCCGCTTGGCTTGATATTTTGTTTCTAATCCAAAGACATCCAAACATTTTTAGATGAGGATTAAGTGTCCAAATACTGGCACCATTGTACTTTGTCATTAAATGTGAAAGGTAAATGTGGATCCAAAACGTTCACGTTACAAGCATGCTTGGGGTTTCATGTATCACAAATGCTATAATCAGATTTTGCTCCGCGACGACAAATCTTCGATGATTATCAAAAACGAGTTCATGTGTCATGATCCATCTCATTTCAGTTTTGTCTGATGGAGCTCAAGACTCAGTGTCCATCGTCTCAATGATCAACACTGAGAATAAGCCGGAGTGTGAGAGCAGCTCCGAGTCTGGAACCTACTCCATCGACTCCATCATCGAGGGGCCAACCAACTGAAAAACCCTCACCTGCGTCTCCAAACCAATTCAACTGTTTCTGTATTTTAACAAAATATATATATATATACTATGATTCTAAAAGCTACCTTATTGTTCAACAGTTTGCACTTAGTACTGATCATTGTGATGTTTTTCAACTTCTCAAGATTTTCATAGACATGGGTTGTGTTACACCCTTAGTTTCTCAATGATCAGAAAAATAGTTTAAATGTCTGGCTGGGTTTCATACTGTTTGATAGCTTCAGTTTGTTTACTTCTAACACTGCAGTTTTTAAAGTTTAGAACGATTAATTTCCACACTTGTGAAAGAAATAGCAGAGCACGATTTATTGTCACATATCAGCTGAAGCTCAGTATTGCTGTCATTGGCCTAATGGACAATCTAACTTCTTCCCATGACCTTCAAGATGCAAAGTATATGAGCTCTTCTCCAGCATCTCCATAGTGGCTGTGGGACAGTTGAGTTAGAAGAGATACTATTAAATTATGCTTCAATCTCACAGTGAACGGCTTGTTTATTTATGGCCATCACTAAAGAGCATCATTCCACTTTTGATGATTTGCATCTGCCCTGTTCCTTTGTAGGATCCAGCTAATGTTCAGCACTCTTCTCTGCTTTCTTTGTATAATATGAAGCTGCGCCCTTGATTTTAATGGTGTGGGCACAAAATAGTGTCCTCAGGCAAGTCATGAATAAATGGTAAAGGAGAAGAGGGACACAAAACTTTCTTTCCTTTTAAGGCTCTGTTTGTTGCAGGCGTATTTGTTATGGCAGCATGTTTAATTAAAAACGATGACATTTTTCGCTTCTTGATCTGATAGAAATATGACGTATCTGTTAAATGCATTTTGGAAATGGTTGTGTAATCAAATTATTTTCTTGTTTATTACAGTGGAGGGCCATTTAAAATGCTTGCATCTGTATTAATAAGTAGCTAACGTTTTTCTAAGAATGAATGTAAAATCTTGTCGGAGTATGCATACTGTATATTCTAATGTTAAACAGATTTTGTACAATGGTTAGACTAACAGTTCACAGTTTGATTTATTTGTTAATTTGTTTGGTGTAAACATACTGTATTTTGCTCATGATTAAGTGAGATCTTTTTCACTGACACCTTGATGTTACAAATATTTGTACTATTGTTATGAATATAAAACAATACAAAGCTAATTTGCTGTGTGGCTGTGTGTTTATATGGTCTCATGTTCAGTGGTAATAAAATCATTCTTGATGACCGACTTGCACAAAGCATGCCTGTTGAGAGCGCGTCATTTCATCCGAAATGAAAATTACTTGTATTTTTTTTGCTCTGCGCCCTGAAAACATTCATTCGATTCTGCCCCATCTGCTGTAATCAATAACGTGACCATCTTGTTTTTTTTTTTTTTTATTATTAAACGCACTTACTCTTAATTTCATCCCCCAGTGGTTTTAGTGAGAAGAATGTGGAGTTACCTATATGGCTTCGGCATTATAAATCACTTCTCGAGAGCAGATTGTACAGCAGTATCGATTGATCCTGATATATCACAGAAATTTACTGTCACTTCTGTTTTCAATTAAAGATACAATCAGTCAGATAATGACTTAATTGGATTTTACAGAAGATTGAGTTTTATTGTCCCGTGCTTTATGGGTTTAGTTAAGGAAGGCCGCTTTATCATAGGCTGTCAGCGCTGGGCTCCGCCGTGTCCTTCTGTTGCTGCTTCGGGTTTGTGTTCCAGCGACAGCCTGAAAAGTGTCTGTGGATTTGTTTTCCTTGAGCTGCTATTGTGCCATCAATCACGCTGGCTGCATGAAAGATAAAGCCGCCCCTGTCCCAAAGTCTCATACTGGAGGTGGTGGTGGGATGGGAACAGGTGCTAGAGCTGCATTTTCTTAAGTCAGGGCTTTTGGATTTAAGAGAGGAAGAGGTCATCATAAAAGTGTTTGATGACTGTATGGTCTGAAACAAGGCCTGGTTTAATCTGTAATAATACATTTATTTGAATTGAATGCATTTTATTTCGAGGGGGTTGTAAAGATAATAAAGAAGATTACTGGACAGTCGGAGTGGAATAGAAATTGCAACATTAATAAAACCTTGGCAGTCAAATTTATGGAGAACATGCAGTTGCTTGTTGTTTTGAAGTACTCAATATTGCATATTTTCCAAAAATCAATGACATATATCACCACACTTGATATATAACCATTCGTTTACATGACTAGAAAAACTGCAACTATAAAAAAAAGTTTTGAATAATTTTAAACGGATTTGGTGAGGTTACATCACTTGCTCATCAATGTATCCTCTGTAGTGAATGGGTGCCGTCAGATTGAGAGTTCAAACATTATAAAATATGACTTAAAATATGATCAATAATAATACTTTATCAGGAGAAATATGCACAGATCAAGCACCATTTAAAAGCATAAACAGTTCTAAACAACTTTGAACCCTTAATTTTAATGGCACCCATTCACTGCACAGGAATTAAGTAGTTCACAAGTGATAATTTTAAGTTTCCCCATATCTGCGTTGAAAAAAAAAAGCATATGTATATCTTGAATGGCCTGAAGGTGAAGGCATTAATAATTCTTTTAGGTGAATAATTATTTTTTTTTTTTTTTAAGCATTTATTCATGCCCAATTTATATCAACATTGTGATCAAACACCTGTGAATGTATCAGCCTAAATATGAAACCCCGTTTTTCCAGAGAGAAGTTGTAAATTAACATAGTAGCTGTGCAAATAATTAGTAAAAAGTCTGATTGATTGGATATGAATCTGTCAGTCAGTTACTGGCAATGTCTTAGTTATTGTTTCAACTTGTATAGCTTGCACTTATTTGTATAACCCATCAGAGTAGGTTATAGTGACAGACAATTATTTAGTTGTCTGCCTTTGTTGATGTAGAGATGGAGAGGGTGTGGCGAGGAGGTGTGGGTCCTGTCAGTGTCTCAGTGATTTGGGTGCCCTTGGAGGCTCTGTCTATACAAAGAATAACCAGGCATTTCACTGGACAGATGTCCCGTCATTACTCACAACATTGAAACTATTGGCTGCCTGTCAGAGAGCCGCAATGAAAGAGCAGCCGATTGGCTCTCAATAGACAGCTCACAGACTCAACATTGAGTCTATTTATAATTACCACTATAAACCTCGATCAAAACTGACAGGAAGTACAAAAAGAGCAATCAAATTAAAGAGCACTGCTGAGTCCAGAAATCAAACTCTATAAGGTTTTCTTTTTTGTATTTTTTTTTATGCGTGTTAGAAAGGTATTCAGTCAAAATTGCATTATATGTACAATAAAGTAAAAATTCTTAAACTGATACAGAGTGTAGAAGTCAGTTAGTGTCTGTAACATATGGTAGCTTTAATTGTTTCCTAAATTGTTAATTATTAGGGAGTACAAGTACAAGGGAGAACCTCCCACACTGAATAGTTTGGTTTGTGTCATTTACTCAGTTTATATTTCTTGGATCATTTTTAGATCCAAGACATTCATTGACATGTACTGGCTTTATTCTGCCCTTCAGTATAAAACTGCTTTTGGGCTCCACATGAAATCTATAGTGCTGCTAGCAGTGCTTTACTTAACCTCTCAGAAAATTTTGATATTAATAACCTTTCACCAATAGAAATTGAATCACGTAAAAACAACAAGAAAAACTCATTTCTATATAGTGATATTAAAACTTTATTACTAGGAGTATTGTTTCTCTCTGTCCAAACATCAGTCTTCCCTTCTCTATTCTCTCCCATGTCTGTCAGAAAATGTCCAATTAGGAGTACTTACTAATATTATCTTCCAAATGGATTTAATCTGTAAAACTGTCACGTGGACAGAAAGAAGATGCCATAGTCTTATCATATCTTAATCTGATTTTTTTTTGCTCTTCACCATATACAATGAATTACCTTTAAAAGAATCAGATATTACTTTGCTGGTTGGTTGGTTTACATTTTATGCTTATTTCGTTTAACATACATGAGACTAAATGCAACAAGCTTATTTGTAAAAGTTGTTAACAAATGAATTGTACTCATTTTACATTTAAAGGATTTGTGTCGGGTCTCCTTATTCTTTATGTACATCGATGCCAATCACATTCAACATAAAAAATTTGCTTTTCATAACAAATATTTTAATCTAATTATACATGAATGTGAATAAGTATATTTAAATATACATATTTTGAGTGAAATAACAATATTTAAAGTTTTATTCATTTCTTCTTTTTAAAATTATTTATTTATTTTATTTTTTAAAAAGAGAGAAACGATTTTTTTATGTGGCCTGTTCATTTTCTGCAGTCTTGGAGAAAAACATAAATAATTTTATTAGCATTTGTGTTGTCCTCCCACCCACTCCCCTTGCTGTGAATTCCTCTCGCCAAACACAGACTGCATGCGGCATTATCGTCACCTTGAAATTTCATCTGCTATTTTCCAATTAAAAGCTTAATAGCCCTGGAAACCGAGTTCATGTGGTGAAGTTTACCGTGGCCCCCAGTTCTCAAAGTTGTGCTGCCGGGATCCCATTACGTGCTTGAATAAACCCATTTAGGAACAGAAACGGGACTCGAGGGTGCCCGGTGTTGAGTTTCACTGGACTTTAAAAGCGATGGGCATCATTTTAAGAAAGGTGTGCTGCGATTTACACCCTAAATCGAGCGCCAAATTGCATTTAAAGTCCTTGTCTGTTTACCGTGTGTTTGTTTAATGCAGCTGACATCGCCCAATTCGTTTGATTCAATTATTTTTTTCATTTGATCCTTTCAGAATTCATTTGGTAGAAGTCCAAATCATATTGCTCAATTAACTCGCTTGCTGCATGTCGGACTATTCAACATTTTTCATGGGAATAAGTTAAGAGCTCATTCAAATGCAAACCACCATATTATCGTCGCCTGTGTTTAATTCGAATTCACAGCTTGGGGTTAAACAAAATACCAAAGTGGTTGCAGGATTTTCATGAAAAGCGCGCAGCAGTTATGTGAATTCTTTTCTACATTCCCAGTTAATTCTTGAAATTACCGCGCTGCTAAGAGCCTCATACGATGTTGAAAAATTGCTGTGGGTCCGAATTCAAACAAGCAGTGAAAATGAGATTATTATTGTTTATTTAATCAGAACTGCTTTTCCGCACGTGCGTATAAAAATGTAAAGCTGTTTAAACGTAAATAGAATTTGTTTAAAAACAATGTGAATTATATCCATTTAGTTGCTTTAATGTGGTCAGTGATCATTTTCATTTAGCTAATTGAACTCGTTTTACAGAGACGATTTGTTTCTGGTAGCTATAGTTAGTAAACTAACTTTTTAAACAAAACATTGTCTGTGATATAGATATCCTAAGTGTGAAGGCTACTTGTAAATTTGTAAAAAAAAATACATAATATCTGTCGATGTACCGTCCTGCATAGTTCTTATGTAGACTGTTTACTTGTAGCGCTAATGTATAAAGATGTTTATAGTCTACTTACGTTTATAAACAGCTGTTTGTTAAGTAGCCTAAAGACGATAACGTTTGAAACATTTTATATGTTGGCTTCTTTAGGAGGGCTAAGCTTTCGCAGGTCGGCTAATTTTAAAACATGTCAAATGTTTGGATTAGAATGTTGTCAAATATTCCGCAAAATTCTAACTGTAATTATAAAAGCGAGATTTCCTCCCTCCATCCACCCAGTGTCAGGGGAATGTAAATTGCTCGTGACCGTGATGTGAGAAATAGAAGTCAGTCGTTAGTGCGTGTCAGATCGCCTGATGCACTTCTTTATTGCGGGGCGAAAGGTGGATCCTCGTCTTAAAGAGTCAACACCTCTCATCACGAGTGTAGCGAGCAGCAGAGGGGCTTGATCTCTTCACTATACTTGACAGCACTCTTCCTCTACGTCTTATCTGATGCACTTGCGCCTCTGGCACCTCTGGAAACGACTTGAGAAATGAATGGCTACGGATCGCCCTACCTCTACATGGGGGGCCCGGTGTCCCAGCCGAGAGCGCCCCTCCAGAGGACCCCCAAGTGTGCCCGCTGCAGGAACCACGGGGTGCTCTCCTGGCTGAAGGGGCACAAGCGCTACTGCCGTTTTAAGGACTGCACTTGCGAGAAATGCATTCTGATAATCGAGCGTCAGCGGGTCATGGCGGCTCAGGTGGCGCTGAGGCGGCAGCAGGCGAACGAGAGTTTGGAGAGTTTGATCCCGGAGTCTCTGAGAGCGCTGCCGGGCATCACGGTGGCGAGCGGAGAGCAGAGCGCGAACCCACGGTCAAGCGACATAAACCTGCGCTGGAGCTCAGAGACGGTGACCCCTAAACCGCCGCAAGGTAATCGCTTGTGTTAGTTACATTATATTTGAGACACTGTACTCTTTTAAACTTCATTCTCTCAAAGTAATTCTAATTAATTAGCCTAATTCATTTTATTAGCCTAATTATAATTATATATTTGTATTATTGTAAAAAATATATATAAAAAACGAAAAAAATCACGAACATCTAACCAAAATGATCTTTGCAGTAGTTTCAGCAACAGTCTTACTGATCGAGAGAACATGATAATGCAGAATGCGGGCATTTTAGTTTCCTGAAAGTATAACCCGTTTTCCTAAACCGGCAGAAGTAACTTATAATGAGAACTGTTTCATTATTATTATTATTATTATTATTTGAATATTATATTATTAAAATTTAAAATACACTTTATTCTTATTATTATGGTGAAATTATTATGAAGTGTTTGCGTTAGAAACATTAAAATAAAATAGCTACACTTTAAATCTGAATGTAACACTAAATTATTTAGTCCGAATGATTATAAAATAAATATTTAGGACAAGCCGGCATTAAAACCGAACTAAACTGGCATCGCCCACCATCCGTCATTAATTTCCTTAAATGATTATTTTGATTATTTTTGTAGTCTGTGATCGACAGAGCACATCATAAGTAATAGGGTAGGCCCTGTCGTTCATTTCGGAGGAAGGTCAAGCTGAAATGCAAAGGAAGTCCGAATAATTTGAAATGTTTCTATAATAATCAGTTTGCAAAACTGTAGTTAAGTGGAATCGACCAGAGATTTTTCAGTGCCACAGCATCAGCGTTTTTATGTGAACAGCTAATAAAGTCGCCCGTTATAAATCACAGCAGTGCTGACAGCTCAATAACCTGAATGTAGCACTTCTAGTCTGCAGAATCAGACAGTGTTTGAATATAGCAAGTTAGCTGGACTTTAATGTGTTTAAAGTTGAGCTATTAACTTTACCTATTTTTTTTATGTCAGGCCTTTAAAGATTTAACTGAATGTTACAGTGTGATTGACAGTTTTCTAATTATGCTGACTGTGTAACATTTTAATGTTGCTGCAGCATCACTGCATTGCCATCTTTGATTATACAGTACATAATGCTCACAAGCTCTTTGTGTGTGTTTTCCAGACCTAAATGAGGACCTGTCTGGTGAGCAGTCTGGTGGAGAGAACGGTGGTAGTGCCAGTGACAGAGAACCAGAACCAGCCAGCTCCCCCGAGGAGTCTAAACCTAACCTGTGTTGCACCCCTGACACCTCAGACCCAACTCCCCAGGTTGAGGAGTCCCGCTTTGGCTTGTCTAAATCCTGCACCGACCCTGAAGCCAAAGCTGACAATCCCAAATACTCCCCCGAGCCCAACATCCTCATCGAAGGCCTCTCAGGCTCAGTATCTCTGCCTTTCAGTCTCAGGGCCAACCGACCACCGCTGGAGGTCCTGAAGAAGATCTTTCCAGCTCACAAACCCGCAGTCCTGGAGCTCATCCTGAAAGGCTGCGGTGGGGACCTGGTCGGAGCCATCGAGATCCTGCTCTCCAGCCGTTCTACGATGAAGCCAGAAAAGGTTCTGTCTGAGAACTCAGATGCTCTGGTTCTCCCCTCAAATGGCCATCTCTTTGAGCACCCGCTGAGTTCGTACCCGGTCTCGTCTTCCAAGTGGTCGGTCGGTTCGGCCTTCCGTGTTCCCGATTCTCTGCGCTTCTCCTCAGAGCCTTCCGCTGGAGTTGTACCAGGTCCTCTTAGCATGCCGCTTCAGCACGGCTTCCCCCAGCCGCCTCGATATCCTCTCATGCTGAGAAATTCATTGAGCCGTGGCCAAGCCGGGCCTTTCGTTCACAATGATGTGACTCTGTGGAATACCATGACTTTACAGCAGCAGTATCAGCTGCGCTCCCAGTACGTCCCTCCGTTCTCAGGCCCCTCAGCCGGAGTGATCCGCAGCTCCCCGCTCCTCACCAGCAGACCCACAGAGGAGCATCGAATCAGCATCCAGGAGGACAGCTGTCCTGTCATTGCCAAACAGAGCATGTTTGCTGCAGATGAGGAGTATGATGAAAGATCTGACTCCTCAGACTCCAGGATCCTGAACACTTCCTCCTAACTCCTCAGATTCAATAAGTGAATGGAGAAAAAAAGCACTGAAACACTGTATGTTTTAAATAAGTTCTTCAAATGGTACAAAAGAGACACCGCTCATCTAGGAGCGCACTGAAAAGATATACAGTGCATTACTTGAGGTATTGTATTTCTAACAGATCTGAGGTTGTTGTGCCAACTTAATCATGTGTGGAATAACACTGGCTTTAATTTAGGGGGAGGGGGGCAATCATTAAGGTACTATTATTTGACCAAAATGTCTGAATAACTTAATATATTTGAGCACAGTGATCTCTATTTCCACTTTGCATGAAATGTAACAGTTAACAGTTTAATGTAGAATTACTCCAGCAGTCCTGCATGTAAAAGTATGGCAAATAAACCTTCTATGTTATTGTCACTGTGTTTGCCTCATATCAGCAAAACTAAACAAACCCATTAAAATAAAATAAAGAAATATCATTATTTATAAAATTAAAAATAAAATTAAACCGGAATCGCCCTCATATATAATCCCCCACTAATTCAGTTCTCATGCAAAGAATATTTATGCAGCAAGTACAGCTTTAAAGCAGACTATATCTTAACATATTTTAAGTAATAATTAATCTACCACTAAAAATACTTAATAAACTTCTCATTGTTCTCTTTATTTGTTTATCATTCATAATAAAATAACAATTGCTGTTTATTATCTGATCATTTACGTTATTTAACGTACGTTACTTAACATAAATGTGAAAAGCGTGATTATAAAATAGAAACGGTGTAGGCTTATTTTTTTTCTGTTTGGAAAAAAGTTTCAAATGGATCAAAGGGTAAGTTTTAGCGGCGAAATGAACAGAAAAATGAGTTAACTGCGCCATCTAGTGGACATTCTTCACAATAGAGAAACCTTCAAGGCCTAAAAGTTCTGCTTCCAAGTGAAACGTAACCCGCACGTCTATTAAATATCAAGGGCCATTTTAAACAATATGTTTTATAAGATGCAATTACAATAAAATAATTTAAGGTAAGCCTAATTCTCCATGTTAAAAAAATATGAAATATTCCAGCGTCTTTGTCAAATTATATATTTCACACTGCATGATAATAATTATTATTAATCATGGAAATATGCAGCCCTCTTGCTGCCTCAAGTAAATGAGTTCTATGCGCAAGAGTGCCTCGCTATGAAAACATCAATAATGACTCTTACTGTCACCCTGTGACATATAGCCTACCTTGTGTAGCCTACAAAAGAAAACATGGCTTCATTGTCAAGTTGAATTAGCATTCTAAAATCTACAATTCGACACATCTTATATTATGCAAATATAAAACAAAACATTACTCCGGATCAGATGTTGGCTATTATCGTAAGGCTACATGATTTACGTAACTCACAGGCTACATTCATTCAGAACTAAATGGCGTTTTGTTGCTTTTGTTGAGTCGTTGCTTATTTAAGACACCCTGTTTAGGTTTCATAGTGAGTATAAACGTACAATGTGATGCTAAACCAGCGGTCGCTGAGTTTGCAGGTGTTGCAGTTCTATTTAACACATCTGTTGACTTAACCGAGCGACAGCTTATAATGCTGACATTTGAATTTGTGCCTCTAAGTCAACAAGGCCCTTCGTTCTCATATTCATAAGCCCGACAGACAAATTATGAGTGGTTAAGCATTCAGCAGGTTGCACGTGTTTCAGATCCATCAAGCGTCTTCAAATGCTAATTAACATAACAGGGAATTCGGTGAGCTCACAAATCTCTAGTCTACGGTCCTATCAGGTTACACTGTAGTGTGTGACGTGGGACACACCCTGAACCAAACCAGAAGGCCTGTCACTGATCACAGCTTGTAAATAAATATCCTCGAACGTGTTTGAGGGCGTTTTGACCCTCATGGGCCTGCATTTTCACTGTAATAGAAAGTAAACTATTGAATAACCTGACTCCTGAACAATGCAGGCTACTAATATACACGGATATAGATCTTGCTTCTCAACTCAAGCTAGTCAGCACACAAATAAAGCTTGTAGCCTACGAATAGGGAAATAACGGGATGACAAAGAAATCATTTCTGGGTAATAAAACAACCACTTGTGTAGGATATTCTATAAATCTTTACGCATGGGGATTTCTAAACAATAAAGACACTGGGATTTTTTTTCCTCCATTTGGCATTGTCATATGTGTTTAGAAAAGGAAAAAGAGAAGATCAAAGCATTCCACATGGGGAAATTGCACCCTGGGTAGCAGTTGGGTTTGCTGGCCATAACCTTGCTAATAAATTAAGAGGGAAGAAGGGCGAGTGGCAAAGCTGCACCTGCACGGCAAACATCTTCACCACATGTGAGTAACAGAGATGACGGAGCAAGCCCAGACAGACAATTAACCTAAATTACCCTATAAATACCATCCTGGTAACCTACTAAAGAAAAATGAATTATTTTTTTAATATATATATTTAAAAATAAATAAATATGGGGCAATAATATGAATATGATTTTTCATAGAGGAAAACGTTCATGAATATATGACCATATTCTGACCCCATGTTATTATTATTATTATTATTAGGCTTTTAAAAACGTAAAAAAAACCTGAGAGTAGACAGCTTGTATGCTTTTTTTTTAAACGCAAAAAAAATCCCCAAAACAGAAATAAATCAAATCAAATAAATGGAAACGTCTGCGAGGCACAAACTACAACGGCCTATGAATCTGCGTTTTCATTCGATGAAAATAACCGAGCCTTTAGCAAAGCCTATTATTAATATTATTAGGCCCTATTATTATTCTTATAATTATTTAACAATTTGTTTTAAACTATGTTTTTTTAAAGGGTCATATGCCCAAAAAAGGCGGCAAAATTGGTTATAGACATTTCGTAATAACCTTCAATTTGCGAAGGACTATTGTGGACAGAATGCCGCTCTGGATTAGAAAGCTTTAAAATTGTGTGCAAACTCCAACCACATATTTGTTTTTTATTTAAACCAAACAAGCTTTACTCTCCCACGTCCCGCATATGCTGCAAAGCCATCACGAACAGTAGCTGTGACATTCTTTAGTGTCAGTTGATTTTACTTTGTTTTGAGAAACATCACACATGCTAGGTCGATCGGGACAAAGAGAATTGTGTTTTGTGTAGCCTTCCCGCATGCTTAGTCAATGTTTTTTAAGTATCGCTTGTTGTGTCAACTGTCATATCACGCTCTATCTAGAGCTCAAACCTGTGTGCAAATGCATCCCCGAAGGGTTGTGCATTGTCAACAGCAACTCAGAAAGATATTAATTGGTGTAACAAGAGATCTAGTGTCTTGTTAACAGCCAAACTAATTTGTCAGACAACAGTCATTAAATCATTAAATTATAAATTGGTTTCTCGGAACTGCAATCTTTATGTAAATAATTATAGCATAGTTTATTGCAATGTAGCCAAAATACAGACAAATGTCTTAATTAATAAGATGAGTAATTTGAAATTAATATTTAAACTATTTAAGTTTTTAAGGTGTCGTGTTTTAAGATTAAAAATAAATACAAACACATTAGTAGTCGTCCAATTCATAATAGCTTAATATTTATATCATATTTATATTTTAAACCAAACAAACAAAAAACACCTGTATAGCAACGCTGTTAGGCGCATTTGAATAAAAATGAAAATCCATCGCCAGTTTTTGCATTCACCAGCTGTAATTTGAATATTGTCAATTAGTGGTTACTTTAGCCACTGCAAGCACATTAACGAAATATTACAACCTAACTTGCAAAAACGCTTTTTCTATCAAATTAAACATCAAATTTGTTGCCCACGCATTCATAGGTAATTTCATTACTGTAAACAGAGATAGCCTAATAAATACAAAAATACTTGTTGTTAAAGTAAGCTCCAAAGTGTCAAGTTTTTATTATTTATTTTATTTTTTATTAAAGTTATTTTTGGCTGTTTTTAATTAAGTACAAATATTTTAACATAGCCTACTGCAATAAATAAAAGCCTATGTTTGAGCCGAGACATGGGGGTTTGAAACGAGACCTATTAAACAGCTGAACCCCCCATTGTCCTCCGTGATTAATTGATCGTTTCCTTGGAATGTTTTATTTGTAACTTCACCCCATTAAGAACTTCGTTCAGAGAGTGATTCTGTTTCCAGCCAACGGGGAAGCTCCGTTCCCATCAAACCAATCTGGACATGCTGTCACACGCCGTCTCCTGATTGGCTCGTTGTGAGCGGAGCTTCCCCATTGGCTGTGGCAGCTTTGCTGCGCGGATCTTAGAGTTGAAAGGCTGAGAGGCTCTCATCACATCGCAGTGACAGATCAGGTAGAGTAAATGTCGCTCATTGATGTTTCTGTGAAGGTGGCCTGATTTCTCCTGGAGCAGCGCTTATTATCGCTTTAGCAGCTCTGGGTTCTAGTCTTTTAAGAGATTCTTGGATATCCACTCACCCTGTTGTGGTCTACATTGTTTAGGTAAGTGTCTCTTAAAAAATATCGGAATGCCACTTAAATATATATTTTTAAAATATTCTGTAAAAAGTCTGTCATAGCTTTTTGTGCTTTCATTTTTGATAAAGTTCAAAAAGCTGCAGTGCTAAATGTTTTAATTAAATGTTTTGAATTTTATTTCTAATGCAAATCTATTCTGTCTCTTTAAAACCTGAAATAGGAATGGCAATAAATAATTGACACGTTAAAATATTATTATAGACCTCCTAAAAATAATTTACTAATTACTCTTCTTTTCTTTTGGACAGCATCTATTTATATACGCGTCGTGAAAATGACGGATCTTTCTAGCACGGAGTTTGAGATCGACGTGGAGGGCCTGGAAACGGAGAGCGATGATCAGGCGGTGTTCAGCGGCACAGGGGAGGACGACGCAGGGACCAAAGACGACGACAAATCCAGCCGCTTAAACCTCGGCTCTGGAGACCAGCGCAAACTAAGCCGCACTCCGAAATGCGCCCGCTGTAGGAACCACGGCGTGGTGTCCTGTCTGAAAGGGCACAAGAGATTCTGTCGGTGGAGAGACTGCCAGTGCGCGAACTGCCTGCTGGTGGTGGAGAGACAGCGCGTAATGGCTGCTCAAGTGGCACTGCGGAGACAGCAAGCGACCGAGGTGAGAGCACGCAAACTAATGACACTTTACAGTTATCAGTATCAAACTGAGGAAAACAAATTTAAGCCTAAAATCTTGAGTAGGCTACGTAAAACAACGCGTGCAAGGCAGACTTTTCTGAATGGATTACTGCGTTGCGACAGTGAATAAAAACGGCTTAACCCCCCCATAATATAATCCAAAATATTACGTTGTAGAGTAAAATGTCTTACAATTACGTATCATTCTATTTCAGGACAAAAAGGGAATATCCGGGAAACAAATACCAGTGGAAAGACGAAGTATATATCAGCGACACATCCGCCCATCGACCATGCTGGCAAAAAGTATTTTAGAAGGTAGGTTTAAAACAATTAAACAAATCTTATGCATGAATTGAGAACTCTTC
Source organism: Enteromius thamalakanensis (assembly GCA_032357475.1). Lineage (NCBI taxonomy): Eukaryota > Metazoa > Chordata > Actinopteri > Cypriniformes > Cyprinidae > Enteromius > Enteromius thamalakanensis. The sequence goes on from JAUCMT010000134.1 coordinate 1,815,708, forward strand.
CTTGCTTCTTATTAAAGCTGATGGATGGTCTTTCTGACCTTTTGCCCCCTTTCCTACTTTTCAAAACTAATTTTACCCCTCTTTTTTCCTCTTCTCTCAGCCTTTCTTGGACTTCTGTCCATTTCGTATTAATTCACTTGGTTCCTCTCTGGATATTTTATTGGTGTAAGCTTCTCTCAAATACAGCACATGTTTAGCTTTTCAATATACATAATAATAATAATAATAATAAAATATATATATAAAATTGTGCATGATGCTCAGAATTTATTATTGATGCTCAGAATTTAAAAAACACATTAATGTGTATCCTAAAAATTAATTTAGAAATTCTTACCAGAAATCTTGTCCGTTGCTATGTGTAAATAAAACAAGCTCATCTCATTTATTGACAGGATATCGTCCAGTGCAGAACGACCCGTTTCTGGGTGCCAGTCCGGCTCTGCCCCCTCCTCTGAGTGACCGGATGAGGAAGAGACGAGCCTTTGCTGACAAGGAGTTGGAGACCATTATGCTGGAGCGAGAGTATAAAGAACGAGAGCTTCTCGAGTCCAGCCAGCCCAGCTCTGCCTCGCTCTTTCTCCCTGGCAGTATGGTCCATGCCGCAGAGTATAACTCCTACAAGACGGCCTTCTCATCCTCCTCGGCCTCTTCCACGGTCGAACCTTCTCCCAAAGATCTCTGTGGTTTTCTGCCGGGTTGTCTGGATCTCTCCATGCAGTATGCTGCCACAGGTGGGACGACAGCTAACGTGGAGCTCATCTCCTCCAATGTGAGCGTAGCAACCACCTACCGCCAATACCCGCTCTCACCGCGCTTCGTAATGTGGCCGCGGGGCAGTAGCGGTATTAGCGATGCCCTCTTATACCAGCAGTGTCTCCTGAACGCCACCGCAGTGCAGAACTTGAAACCTGGAGCCGTTTGGGATCCGAAGATGATGACCTCCACAGAGAGCCACCCGCCCGAGCAGGAGCCGGCCGCGTCCAGGCTCGAAGGCTCTCGAGTGGCTCCAGAGCCGTGTGACCTCCAGCCGGGGCCTAGAGAGGCTCAGACAGGACTCGGCCAGAATGGAAATGCCCGCTCAGCCTTCTCGCCTCCTAAGAGGGTGTACGGACAAGCTTTCCCTCCGCATGCAGGGACCCATGAGCACGTGATCAACAACATGAGCAAAGACACTGCCAAGCACACACTGTCCATGAAGCTCAACTCTTTCCATTCACTCATACAGCAGACACTCAATGACAAGAATCCAGAGATGAGCGGGCCGTACTGTAAGGAACTGCTGGAGGAAGCGGCAAAAAAGTTCAGGGAGGGTACCGCCAAAGACACAGTGGGACTCAAAAGCTTAGAAAGAGCGGGAAAGGACCTTGTAGCAAAGCCAAGGAGCACTAAGGTCAACGCAGGAGAGTCTCTATCGTTCTCAGTGGAGGCCATATTAAAAAGACCCGCACTTTCTTTAAATCGGACATCCCAGTAAGGTTTCCTGTAAAACAATCCTAAATCCTGCAAAATGACTAAAAGTACTTGCTTATTTTCTACTGACTGTATATTTATTTTTACACACACACAAACACGCATAGCTACATGTATTTGGAATTTAAGGAGATAATACAAAACATCATTAATCTATGCAGCATCTAAAACTATTTTTTTTTGACACATCTGTATATATAAAAATGTACATACATAATTTTTTCAGACATGCATGTTGTACATTATTTAAATGTGAATGTTAATTTTGCTACTAAAGTGTCAATAAAATTAAAAATGTTCCTATATTATTTTGGAATTGTGATATTATTTTCACAAAGTAATTGTGTTTATATTAAAGTAGGATTTTAATCAATGCAGTAACGGTCAATATTACTTCATGGTAGAACATATATTTGGAATTTCATTTTACATATATTTAGAATGTTATAATAGAACAAAGAGGGTAAAACAATACAGAAATTGTTTATTTAAAATATGAATGCAACATTTCTTTATACTATAGAACAATTATAACTTTATATTTTAACAAACAACTACTGGTTGAGATGCTCAAGCGTTTAATTTCTTATTCAGATCCTGCAGTTCCACAAACAGCCAATTAGCATTGAGCCAAGTGATTTAAATCAGATCATTTTGATCATTATTGTTATTTTTCTAAGTCACTAACTTATCTCAGCATTTTAGCAGCTGGCTCCAGGCTGGACTGAGGCTTTCACAGAACAGCAGCAACACTTTGTAACGTTCTAGAGTAAAATAGCCTATATAAAATGCGATTCAAATTCAAGGTTCATAACTGGGCAGTATTCTGTGTAAATAAGTCAAAATATTTTTACAGAAGTGAAAATATACATTGGTCAATACATTTATAAAGCAACTGTGAAAAAATAGACAAATGATTCTGTTTATACTTATTGCACTTAAGTGCAAATATGGAGCACCTGCTCAAGACATTAGTTATGTCTACATGTATCACAGATGTTGTCGATGGAAACATGAGAGGTCCATAAATTCTCAAATACCTTTAACAATTCATTTTTTTAAACATTTAACTTTAGCTGATGTCAGATTATGCTGGGCTGTATGTAAACGGCGAAATTCAGAGAGTACAAACAAAGTAAACAAATAATCGTGTGCTACATTAAGACTTCATTCTCCTATGAGAAATGTTTTGTCAGGCGACTAATAAAATACAATTTCAATCTACACGTACATTAACTACAAATAATTGCAAAACTGAAATAGTGAATGTGAAGGATATAAAACTAAGATGTTAAAGTTGAAACACTCATTGCTCAGTTCATTGGTTCAGATGGAATCATTTCTGGCTTCAAATGGAGCAGGGAATAGTCTCTTAGGAAAGACCTCTGCACGATATTTCCTAAAACGACTGAGGGGCTAGCATGAAATTATAGATTGACTGCAGCTGTTCTGTTAGTCAAATTCTGCTGTTTTAGAAAGAATTTAGATCTACAACCCTGAAAACATCCTGCTTAGACAATATGTCTTAAGAAACAATCACATCATTGGTATCACTAAAGGGCTGTTCGGTGCTCATTTTACCTGTTATCTCCTCGCTTATTTACTGTAAACTGTTTCTTTAAATACCTTGTGATGTGGAAAACGGGTCAGTAGTTATGCAACAGAGGAGAAGATTTCACAGTGAAGTCGGTGAGGGTACATAGACAACTGTAGCAGTAGGACCCTGGATCTGCAGATGTCATCAAGACTGATGAGCCCTGTTCCCATAGTGTCAGATTTAGCACATTAGCAAAGCACCGTCACTACCATTGCCAGCATGTTTGTTTAGCTACATTTACTAGGCCCTTATGTCAGGCCAAGTTAACTTGTCTGTTTAAACACTGTTGCTACTGTAGCACATCAGGAAGGCAGGTCAGATTGTGTTATCATTGGCTGTGCAATCGTTTGTCCTGCACTTTCACATTTACATTTCCTTAAAGGAACGATTCACCTACTTTATGATTAAACATTTGCTGAAAATCAAGGCCTTCCAAAATGTAGATGAATTTGTCTCTTATTCAGTATAGATTTGGTGAAAGTTAGCATTACGTCAATGAATCTTCTGCGGTGAATGGGTGCCGTGAGAATGAGAGTCCAAACAGCTGATTAAAAAAAAAATAATCCACATGACTGTGTGAAGTGAAGTAAAAAAAAAAAAACCTGCATGATTGTTAGAAAGCAGTTTGGACTCTGACGGCACCCATTCACTGCAGAGGATCCGTTGATGAGAAAGTAATGTACAGCTAAATTTGATGAAGAAACAAACTTATCAACATGTTGATGTTCTTTAGGTATGTTTTTTTTATAATAGGCAGAGTTGGGAGTTAGTATGATAACGAGGTTTATGTGGAAAAAGCATTTTTTCCCCTTTAAAATGTTCAAGAGCTAAATGCAGATAAACAGATTCACTGCAAAAAAGCACATTCTTAATCTACACTTTTAGAAATAAAGATACAAAAGCTGTCACTGGGATGGTACCTTTTTTTTTTTAAAAGGTACACTTTTGTACCTATTAGGTTAAAATAAGTACATTTTAAGTACTAATATGTACCTTTAAGGTACTAAAATTGAACCTTTAGGTACAAACATTTATCTTTTGAAAAGATACCGCCCCAGTGACAGCTGAGAGTGTGTATATACCGACCCACTGAACAAACTTCTTTGTCAGACGTTGAAATGGCGTCCCCTGACAAGCCAGAATGACGTCTTTTTATGACGTCTTTTTTGATTGTTTATTTGGCCTAGAAGCAGTATAAACAATGTCTAAAATTAGTCTGCAGTTGATGTTATACAACGTTGAAAGTAAGTCCACATTGACCACATTTGAACTAAATTCGAACCATCTAGAGACATATGTATAACAATACTGGACGTCCAAAAGACGTCATAAAAACGTTCCTTCTGGCTTGTCAGGGGACGTCATTTCAACGTC
>JAUCMT010000134.1:1820251-1830892 GCA_032357475.1 Enteromius thamalakanensis
CGCAATCAAGTGCACGCCAATATTCATTGGCCTTTTGTATAAAGCTCAAAGGCATTTGGTCTCCCTGGCGAGTTCCCATATGTAACGTCGAAGTGATTCGACTGAAAGGGTCAAATTTATTTCAGATGTGATTGATCACAATTAATCGTTCGATGACACTATTTTAAATATAAAAACGAGTGATTTGTAGAAATCACTCTAAATGCATAGAATTAAAAGCAGTAATTAACAGCAGACAACTGTCATTACACGAGAGACAGAGAGAACAGCATTATACACAGGCCTCAGATGAATCAGTGAATAATTTTTGTGCTGGGTGAAGGATGAACATGATGATTTTCCAAGAAATGAATCCCAATTCCACAAATTATAAACACGCATTTTAGAAAAGCATGTTTATTTTTTGAGTTTTCCATTCATTGCGAATATGTGTGCAGTACATAGAGATATCACATAGACGTTACACTAGGACTTGTCTGGAAAAACTAAAATATTTTTGAGAAAGGGTTAAAAAAGCAAGTTAAAGTACAGTTAGTCAGTCTCAACACTGCCTTAAAACTGAATAAATCAATTAATATATAAAAAGTTATGATTTGAGCTGTACTCTCCAGGATCTGAGCTGAACATCCCTGATGTTATTTTACTGCAGCTCAAAGAGTAGAGCATGGCACAGCAACACAAGGTCACGTTCTCAATAACCAGGGAAAGAACTGAGTCAAAAGAAGTTGGTCAAATGTGCATCTTAAATACAAGCTAGTTTAGATAAAATGTTCTGCCAAATGTATAAATGTACAGTAGATGTTGACAGAAAAGTCAGTTAAGCTGTGCTGAACTGACCAAATGCTGGCTAGCAAATATATGATTTACCTATTTTCAAGCAAACACTTTGTATGCAAAAGTCAAGGCTTGTCAATATTTTTAAAGAAAACATAAATTTGATCAGAATATACAGTAAAACAGTACTATTTAATTCAGTTTGAAATATATCTGATTTGATCTAAAAATGTACAAAAATGAATTCATCATTTGTTGAAAGGAACTAACTTTTAAAGCCTGGTGCATGCATTTAAAATCCACTTGACAAAAAATCTGCCTGAGGGCAAGTGTCATTTTGGGGAGGTTTGCCTCCTCGTATGAAGACATAGAGAATAATCATTCAGAGGCCCAGTTCTGCTGACACGGAACCTCTAGGAAGGAGAGGGGAGGCAGCGCTCGAAATGGTGTCAGCTCCATCACCTCTGGACCGAGTAGGAGAAACCCAGGTCGAGATGTGTTTTGCTCGACAATGGAAGCCAGTAAAGCTCTCGGTGTGGGAGAGCGAGTATCGGAGAAGCAGAGGAACGGCCTTGTTTTCCGGGCTCCTTGAATAGATTTGTTAAAACCCCACGGTTGATTTATGCTAAGCGGAGCCCATGCAAACGCAGGCTCGCCTCGCCAGAACACTTTCTAAGCCTCGACCCACACTTTGATGCTTTCGTTTTAGGTGCCCAATGAAAGGCCTCGCTCCCCCTCACCCCGCCTTTTCTTCAGTTTCTGCCATGCAAAGATAATCAGGTTTATGTAAAGTATGTGTGCTCCTTTGACAGTCTACGCTAGCTCATTAATTCAATCACACCCGACGCCATTGTTCTGCCGGTGTTTGAAATGCGTACGGGGACGGGGGGTTTCCTTAATCCTGTCAATCACTGTTAACATTTTTCTTGCTGTTGCCATGGCCAGGGCCAGAGTTCATGAAAACAGCGAATATGAGCCAACAAAAGGAGAATAAAGAGTTATTTCAGCCACTTTTCTCTAAAAGGCCATCGACCATGCACAAAAACACAAGGAGTAAATGTAGACAAGTTTGAACACTACAGGCTCGGCGAGGGAGGGGGCGAGCATTCGAAAACCAAACAGGCCCTATAAAAACTTGACCCGGGAGGCTCTGGGAAAAACCTCCTGAATCGGCCCCCGGAAGAACAATGTGCTTTCTTGTGTGGCTTCTTCAGGGCCACAATGGCTGCTACAGTCTAAACACATGCGGAGATGGTCGACAGTGGCGTAAGCCAGATCAGCGCACTAGAATACTGAGTGCTGATTGCGCTCGAGAAATGCACAAAGACAGAGAACGAGAAAGAGGGAAGGATTCGGAGAAGAGCTGTTCCCAGAAACTCTCAATGTCGATATGTTCATCCTAAAGCCACATTTCAGCACTTTGGTGGCCATTGTGAAATGTTTTGCACTGGAAATATCCGTCTAAAGTGATTCATTCAGTCGTATTGATGCACTGCTCAATAAAACATTACATTTAAGCATTTATCGATGCTTTTAACCAAAGCGACTTGAATTGTGCTCAAGGTGCACATTTGACATTTTATCTGACTTTGGCATTTCTAGAACCATGCTCCACTGCTTAGTATTTAATATTAACACACATCACAGAATGGACTTTGAAGTACCATCTGTACAGCAATATCATTTGTTGGTGATGGGAAGTGTGCTTATCACCAAAGACCATCAGGATAACTATATTGGCGTCCACACCAATGGACTGTAAAGGTCTGCAGTTGTTTTCTACTGCTCTAAATGCTCCAGCACATCTGGGTCAGTTGGCCTTAACTATTATCCAATTAAGGGCTTCAACAAACTATTGTTTTGCTATTTGATAATTATTCGACTGATGGTTGATTATTGCACTGCATAATAAGTAGACTTTTATTGATTATTAAGCTTTTAAAGTTAAAGTATTGCTTTGATCTCTGCATACTACACGTTTACTGTTTATTTATTTTATTTATTTGTTTTTCCACTTATAAAACAATTATATCATTAGCTAGCTCCACACCGGAGAACTGCTTTATAACAGGAAAGTGAGTTGTAATTCTAACAAACAGCAACACTGCTGCTGGTTTCTCATGTTTACTGACACTTTGTTGAATAAAGCACTATATAAATAAAGGAGACATGACTTTATAAATTTTGGAGTATCAAACTGCAGAGCTCCTGCAAACATCCACATCACTGTGATCAGATGCTTGTTAAACTGCTGCTTTCTCACCACTCTCAGTTATTGTTGTGTTTATTTATAAAAGCATTCAGCATATATTTACATATTGATCCAGATGGGGCTCAGTAGCTTCAGATTGGGCTACATTTGTGCTGAAGTCTTTTTCTCTTGAATTGCATCCAGGAGGGCTAAATTAGTCTTGCACACTGGTCAAACCGCATTATTGCAGGCTCATATGAGATCAACTACTCAAAAACAATGTCAATAATGTTGCATAATTTCAGCCCTGATGTATTTGACCATTTGATACAATACACTTATTACATGCATGCTTTTATTGTAATTAAAGTATGCACTTATAATTAACATTAGATAGCCTGTCAACTTTACCCCTAACCAAAACCCAACCCTTACCCCAAAACATATAACTATAACCCATGCAGGTATAGCTAACGTGGGTCTTTAACACCATAAATCTAAAGTCTTACAGGCATTCAGTGTTAGTAAATTGTAGTTAAAGCCACTTAATATAAAGTAACAAACTAACAATGCAAAGCGATTCATTGTTGGACTTCCAAAATTCTTATAGAATTAGATCCATTATGAAAACTTTATAGTAACAGTTATCCTTCAGACTGATTCAGACCAAATCCTCATGAGTTTGAGACTGATCGCCTGCTTTCTTCTAATGCTAACCTAACTCTGTTTAAAAGCAAAGCTGTACTTGTGTAGTGTTTGTACAGTCAAAGTGCAGAGTGTTTTACTCGCATCTCACAGCATGACACATTAGCAGAAACAATGCAAGCACGGCAGCTATTTAGCCCAACTCGACTCACGCAGAGAGAGGCCTAAACGACCGTCTTTGGCTCTTACCACAAATTAGAGATTAAAATATGGTGTCCTTAGGAGCGAACGCTTTTAATTTCTCTCAAAGACTTGCCCTTTGTTGGGAAATGTTAACACAGGATCACAATCGCATATCCCATGTAGACAAAAAATACCCCGACATAATCTCCTGGCAAAAATTGCAAAAGAAAGGACAGACTTGATTCTGGTGGGAGGAACTGAGAAAGGAAAACATGCACGATCTTTGCCCATTTAACAGCCAATCTCGAATAAGAATGTAAAGTAAGGGAAGATTAAGCTATTGAGACGGCAGCCGCAGCCTACGCATCGCTGCTTCTTTTCAAGCAATTTAGCCAGCGTTTGTTTATTAGTGCCTTACGCGTGGCATTAACGCTCCGCTTATCGCGGCTCGCACACAGAGCGAGGAACGGTAATGCGGCGACGTTCAAAGCGTGATATGGGACTTCTCATTTGTTTCCTCGCAGAGCTGACCTTGTTTAAGTGTAGACCATGGGAGACAGGACTTATTGGACAACGATACTCATACAAGCTATGTAAACATGCTCGCTGGCTTAGTCCCCTACCCTCTGCGATTCGACAAAGGACTTCAGAGGGGCACAAGGAGATTTGGCTGGGCTAATCTGCTGTTTTCCATATATGCATGGGCTATCACCAGACAGAGCTCCGTTTGAGAAATACCTGCGCTCGCTATCTGATTTCTTTCTATTATCTCTCTCCTCCTCCTCCTCGGCTTTGTCACAGAAGTGCATATCTGCATATTACTCTTACTTAGACGCTTAAGCGAAGAGCGGGCCTCGTATATCTGCATTCCTATCGTAGCGTCTCCTATCAGCGGAAATGCAAATGCAAAACAACATGGAGTCGTGGAGCTATGAAACACGCTAATGCTGGACAACTTCTGTTTTCTTTTTCAGCGAGAGTTACCTGATGGGCAGCTTTTAAATGAAACGACACTCAAAACCTGGAATTAACGCAATTAGCAAGCCGGTCATGGGTGAAGGGACGTTTAGCAGAGTGATTGTCTTCAAATGGACCACTGAGAGGCAGCCTCCTGTGTGGAATAATATTGAAACTGCACAGATTAAGCGTCCCATTAAAGATTAAGTGAGTCGCACAGCCATACGATCTCATCAGAAGCAGTCCCTGAATGCAAGCTTACAGCCGAGACTCTGGGAAGCTGGTTAATTAAATTAGCCCTGCGTTTGTCTACTACATCCTCTTATCTGGGGGTAAAGCTGGCAGGGGAGAGTGTCCAGGTTGTTCGTGGTGTCCACGGTTTGATTTAGTTTCTCTCTTGTCTCATCTGCGGCTCTGGAGGAGGCCATTCAGGGCAGTGGAGCGTGCAGGAGACAGAGAAAATACTGAGGCCTGACACACAAAGGTCATATGTAGTCTTAGCCTGGGAACGCTTACTGACCGTCTCATGTGGATTCTTCATTTAAAATGCGAGAGCAGCCAGCTGTAATCTGATTGGCTGCTGGTGCTTCCTGGAATCAAGGTGCACAGGTTCTTGTCAGAGGTTTAGCAGTAAGCAGACTGCTACCATGAACACAATGTGCACTTATTATAGACTTATTAGACTTTAAAATAACATTTACTGTCTCTGGAAACTTAATTGAGGATGTAAGAACATGATGTTTTAGTACATTTCTGTGAGACATTTTCAGAGACACTAAATTATTGAATGTTTCACCATGATCACTCCCTTTCCTAGCTATTTAAATATATCTGACAGTCATTTAGTGACACTCTTATGGAAATACAATAATATTTTTATTAATTATAATTTAAATCTGTCAAATCATTACTCCACATCTCTTAAAAATGTTATGGGGTTTCAAATCAAAATATGACTTTCTATTAAGAAACAGGAGGTTGATTTAATAGGACATGGGGCTAAAAGCATGTATGTTATGCATTTAGGGAGACATAACAAATGAATAGGGAAATAAATAATATTTCAGTATTCTATTATTGTGAATCTTGTCAATTATTACTCACATTATTACACTTCTTTTTGATTACATGTTGCCCTAAAAACCCATCAATATGAAAATTAGATTTAGTTTACAGATGCATTGTACCTAATGAGAAAACATTTTTTGACCATTTTACACACATTTTGGAGAAAGAAAAATTTAATAATTTTGTTATAACATACTTGACAACTCCATACAAAGTTTGGTGAGGATCCAGGGAGACGTCACTTCCAATATCCAAGGCTATTATTTGCTCTATGTGTAAAGCAAGCGGACAGAAAGACAAAAGTTGTGCTAAAAGATATAGACTACATAGTCTTCCAGGCTAGGATAAAGTCGTTGTAAACATTAACAATAATTTGGGACAAATATAAAAATTGAAAAAATGTGAGTGGCACTCTTTGAGTCACCGTGGACAGTCTTTTAACTTTTAACTTAATGTTATTCAGCTGACTATATGACTCATATACTGGAACATATATGTAATTACACATTTGTAATAATCACGTTGTAATTAAGTAGATATAATATTATAATTATTAAAGTAGGGTACCCATTTTTAGGTACCCTTTCTTAAATTACACTGTAAAATAAATAAATACATAAAATTTACGGTAAAAAAACTGAAAGCTGTGGTTGCCGGGATGTGACCGTAAAAAAATATGGTAACAAAGTTTTAAATTTTACAGTTTTAAGGTAAATAAACAGTTAAATACCATCATTTCATTAACGGCTATAATGTTAATTAACCAAGCTATTAAAGTACTGAAATCTGTTTTGTAGCTTTGAAACACACTGATGAGCAGTAAATGCAGGTGATAGTGTGAGAAAGTCACATGATGAACCAAAGCCAATCACAAACAGCTTTATGAACATTTACAGAAGGAGCTCAGAATCATTCACACAAACACTAAACACCATCATGATGAGACTCATTACACTCAAATATGCAATAAACATTCATTTAACAACATTAAATGTAACATACAACCCTAACCCACTGAACAAATGTCTTTGTCAGACGTTGAAATGACGTCCGCAGTTGACGCAATTAGTCTGCAGTTGATGTTATACAACACTGAACGTAAGTCCACAATGAGCATATTTTTACTGTATTTGAACCATCTACAGACATATGTATATCAATACTGGACGTCCAAAAGACGTCATAAAAACGTTCATTCTGGCTTGTCAGGGGACGTCATTTCAACGTCTGACAAAGACGTTTGTTCAGTGGGGACCTTAAAAAAATGGCTTTATTTGAAAAGCTAAATCGTATGAAATCTTTAAGGATAATGCAGCTCGATTTATGCTTAAACAATAGTTAACAGTGTGTAAGGGGAAAATACAAGCCACGCTTTCAATTCAAAGTAAAAGTAACCTTTTCTCAGAATGTATACAGATTTTTACTGAAAAGTAAGGCAAAAATGTCTTGTGCAGAGTTATTAAATAACAATGAAAATGCACTTTTGTTCATTTGCATTGCTGCACAGTTTACACCCAAAACATTTGTCTGTCCAGAGTAAGTGAGGACAACTCAAATTGGCCAGGGCATGTCATTGTTCCCACTAACACCTTCTTTTTCCCTCCCAAATTCCTCCCCAGGTGCAGAGCAAGCCCATCTCTCAATCTGCTGATTTTGTGGCTGCAAGACGTTGCACTTTAAACACACCGATTAAACCCCCAAAAAGTCCACAGGTTTATTTTGACAGAGGAAATAAATGGCACACTGCAAATTTTGCATTGGCTTTCGGCAATGCATGAACGAATGAGGTAGGATCCAAATTTGATGACCCTCATTTCAGTACCAGCAGCTTTTGTGTGGAATTCCTGCAAGGCAGCCTGTAATATAATAAGAAATGTGTAGCACAGAAGCTTTTGTCAAATTTGCGGCTCTTAATTACCATGTTTGCTATGCTGACAGCTGATGAAGTCAATGCGGGCAGTTGAAGTTGTGTCTGCTCACACACACACACACACACTACCATCATCCTCTATAGGTTTCCATGGTGGAAGCTTGTCAGGCAGGTTTATATCATTAACACCTGTGGGATGTTTTTCTTTTCTCCTAGCTTTCACTTACCCCCTCTCTGTCAGTGTTTCAGCACATGTGCGAAGGTCTTTGTTTTACAGCACTCACTGTATTCTCCAATAAATACGCAACAGCTGAGTATATCAAGAGTGTCGGCTCTAAACAAACGATGCTGGAAATCTCACCTCCCCCCCTTTCACGACAGGTTCATAAAGTAATCAGCCAAAGTGAGCAGAAGCGGAGCGTGTGAATTGTGAACCGGCAAAGAATATCACTTTTAGAAGTTCATATCGAAGCCAAGCCATGTTGCGCTTGTGGTATTTATTCAAAGGGATTATTTACATGGATCCAAACAATAGTACAGTCCTGACCTCCTGGCTGTGCTCCTGCGTTTAAGCTCTCGTTTTTCGTTGTACTTTGTTCGCAACATTTCCAAGACATTCAAGTAGATAAGCAAATCACCTCAAGTTCAATGCAAATGCTTGTAAATCCAAATGTTTGTGAAGCACGGCCTGTAACAACATTTCGTCTTGATCGGCTGTGATTGGCCTTGGCACATATGTCTATGGCATGTTTTTGTGTGGCTTATTCGACTGTTACTGTTGAGGGGCATTTTGTGTGATTTTAGCTTGAGTGTTTTGTATGTACAAGAGCAGCAAACTATCTTCTGTATCCAGCAAAGCATGGTCTTAATTTGCTTTTCTGAAAGGAACATGGAAATTGTATGGAAATCCTTGGAGAGAGGCATCAGATTTTACTGCAAAAGTCATTTTCGAAGATCTTCGCTTAGGCTCATTTACAGTGTCCTTGCAAGAGAGCCAAGCAAAGATGCCACAGAGGACAAAATAATCGAAAATAAACTTTGACCTGTTCTGTGCTTTTAGTGTAATAAGGGCTCATTTTGCTGAATATAATTATAATTGCTTTGCTGTAACCACCAAAATTGAGACGTTATATATATATATTTTCAATATATATTTAAAATATTTTAGAAATGAATACTTTTATTCAGCATGGATGCATTGAATTGATACAAAGTTAAAAAGTAAGATCTTTTATATTGTTAATATCAAGTTTATTAAATCTAAAATCTATCCAAATTGGTAACACTTTATAATAGGGGTCCAAAATAATGCATTAGTTAAGCCTTAATTAATGGTTAATTTGTTCACAATTAAGCATTAGTTGAGCAAAAACACACTACTAATTAATGATTTACCTAACAATTTAATCATTAATTACTAGTGTGTTTTTGCTCAACAAATGCTTAATTGTGAACAAATTAACCATTAATTAATGCTTACCTAATGCATTATTTTGGACCCCTATTCTGAAGTGTTACCGCTCTATCATCTTATAATGCTAAATTAGCACAATATCATATTATAATGCTAAAAAAAAAATACTATGGCGATTCCATTCCCAAGGTGTCCATATAAAGTTCCTTTTCAGGACGCTATGGGAACACCTTTAGTGTGACCACGCTCTGAATCTGTTGTGAAATCCGTCCAATAGAAGGTCAAAGCGTCACCCGCAGGTGATGTCATAGACCAGGAAGCTTAAGAGCACATGTGGAGATGCGAACACCAGCGCGCTCTTTGTGTTTCTGACGCACTGATTTGGTTTTCTGTTAAAATACTGTGAGTAAGAGTTGGAAATTGTGAATATGATGCTCTGTATGCAGCTCTCTCTGGCTACTTTCCGCTCTCGGAGGGCTCTCTTTGCAGGGGGGGTCTTGATAAGTGTACCCCGTGGTGCAGGCCCCGCTGTCACTGAGGTGGACCAGCGTCTGCATTCATGGGGTTCACAGATCGATTTAATGGAGGGAAAGGAGACGGGTGAGTCTAGCTCTGATTTGTTCCCGGGAAGCGGTTACTTCTCCCTGGGCAGGGCAATCCAGCAGGTATGCATCTTCCTCCGAGGAGGTGGATGTTTTCAGTGTGGACTGCCAGCCATTGGCCTAGTCACCCCGCTATGAGGAGCTATTAGAGGTGGCAACTTGCGCCATTGAGAGGCTCAGTTCAGCACCACAGGCTGAGCTTCCAGTGAACCGGCTGGATGAACGTTTCTGGCCGCCGCTCTCCCATCTGAGCCTCACGTTCACACTGAGGCGTGAAGGTTCTGGAGGAAGCCTTCTCTGCTAGGCTGTATATTCCTGCTTCAGATTATTATGGTAATGTGGCAGGTTTGGCAGAGAAGGGCTATAAGAGGATAATAAGGAACTAGGGTTCCCTACGTAGCCCCGAGACGTTAATAATATTTGCAATAATATATTGAATTTAATAGCTGTCCCTCACATTGTCCCACAGAAACATTCAAATAGTGTAGATCAGTGTGCAGTGCTCTATAATAACATTTATTCATTAAATATATTTATATTAGGGATATTATTTGACATATCTGAATAGTTACTTTCCCTGTTAATTAGTTACTTTTATAATGACGTAACTCAGTTACTATTTGTGGGAAGTAACTAGTAACTATAACTAATTATGTAATTCAAAATTGAGTGAAAAAGGCATTCCAAGGCCACAGATTTGGATGTCTCTACACTGCACATCCCTAAAACACAGTCAGGGAGATAATAAACTGATTAATAGAGCCAGAAACAAGACAAAGAAGAGCAGCAAAGAGAAAATTATGTGGTAGTGTGGAAGAAAAGACACAACAGGCTCCTTTCAGAATGACTTAATCATGGCAACAATTAAAGGAGCATTAGGTAAGAAATTTATTGTAATAATCATAAAATGTCTCTGTTATGTTCAACAGGCATTAAG
>JAUCMT010000134.1:1837832-1857468 GCA_032357475.1 Enteromius thamalakanensis
CATACTACCCCCATTCATACTATATAGTACCTACTGTTTTAACGGTCGGGTAGTACGTTCGGTTTTAAATGTAGTACTTACTTAAGCAGTATGCCATTTCGGACGCAGCATTAGTCTCTATCCTTCCGTTCTCGTCTTAATGTGATGTGTGTTTTACTGCCTCTGTGATAATTATTATTATTAAATGTGTGAATTTACTCCAACGTCTCCTTCATGATTTGGAATATACACAAGTCAAGTCAATAGTGAGAATTGGACATTAACTTTTTTTTACTATTTCAGTATTTTTAGATTTATTTCAAAATATTAACTATAATGATGCAGTAAAAAGTTATGGATTTTGTGTATATATTATTTGAAAATTAAAATTTTTAAAGTGGAATTAATTAAGATGATGCATGTTTGTCAAACATAAATTAAATGGGTCACATTTTTAGGAAGGAAACTACAATTTTTACTTTTATAAGTAATTCAAAAATAAAAATCATACATTTAGGCTAGTTAATTACTTCATTGCTACGCACTTCTGAATTACCTTCCCACCAATCCCACAAGACAGTTTTATTTTTCTCATCTAGTTTTATGATGATGCATTGCCAACGCATTGCCAAGAGAGAACATTAACCCGAGCCACATTTATACATTTTCTTGGTGGCTTTTTAGTGTGATATTCTGTCAAACCTGACAAAACATGAACCTTAAAATGAAAGTGTAAAAAGCTCAGAAAGACCATTTATCAACAGTTCAATGAAAACCCTTTTATATATATATATAGGTTTTATAAAGAAATAATGACAAGGAAACCCAACAGGCAAGAAGAATACTTTTGTGAAGTGCAATATACATATCATCATAACTCAATTTTATTGAACAGTTTTCAGTAAGCATTGGACATAAAACCATGTGGTCATAAAATAATCTATTATAAGTAAACCACCTCCTGAACAGAAAGACAACAAAGAAGACTCAAAACATTGTACCGTAACCTTTTATACTGCAGCTGCATTATAATAAATTGCTAAATGGGTTAAAAGCTTGTTCAGTTCAATGCATCATGTTTTTGTTTCATGAGCATTGTGCATATTATACTTTAAGTCAGTTTGTAAAGGATACCTATAAAATCTCCTTAATGTATTTTTATGTTTTTATTATATTCAATGAATAAATCTGTAATAAAGTGATAAACAGTACCTACTGTATGTGACAAATGTACCGTCCCATACTGATCCTAATGGAAATCGCTCAAGATGAGTGCTGTTGCTATGGTTACCTCC
This sequence comes from Enteromius thamalakanensis, assembly GCA_032357475.1. Classification (NCBI taxonomy): domain Eukaryota; kingdom Metazoa; phylum Chordata; class Actinopteri; order Cypriniformes; family Cyprinidae; genus Enteromius; species Enteromius thamalakanensis. The sequence continues at coordinate 1,839,107 of JAUCMT010000134.1, forward strand.
TCTGTCTAACACAACTTTACATCACAAGCATTGATTTAGAGCCAGGTAGTGTAGGTAGCTCAGGTAACGCATGCATTAGCGGTATGGAGGTTTTGTTTTTCCTGGCTCTGTGTTTGAAACAACAGTAACGGACGAAAGTGTGCTCTGTCACCTAAAGATTAATCCTTTTTTTCCTCACTGTAAAGGGTATGGACGGAATACAATGAAAACACATTTAAGGAAATGATCTACAGCAGGCTTTTCTGATAACTGAAAAGAAGAACGAGCCTTACTGTCCAAAGACTTCCTCAGGCAGAGGAAATTATACCGCGACACTGATTGTCTTGCATTTTAAAAAAAGCTCGGAAGCAAAATGATTTGAATTCATTTTGTGTTCCAGAAAAAATGCTAAAAGGTAATTAAAAAAGACATTTTAGACAGGAATTGTGGTTTGAAAAAGTCACTGCATAATGGTCCTGAATGTGCAAATTTCCATCGACAGGTTGCTGGTCAAAGGAAAAGCAGAGGTCATGCTGTGATAGCAAATGCTTGGTGTAAAGTACAGCGTCAGTGCTCTGTCTGCCTGAATTTCCTGTTATGTACTAAACGCTCAGCCCCAGACTGCACCTGAGAAACCTTTACACCCACGAGCGCACGGCTGCATACAGTGGTCAATATGAAGGGCAGGATGGGGTCAGCAAAGGCACTGTATGTGTCTTCAAAAGCAAGACTTGAGAAATCAAGGTTGTGTACACACACTCCCAACACATTTCAGTCCAAACAGCTTGAAAAAGTGCATGTACCACCGTATAACCCCTTTAACGTATTTGAAGTATTCATCCATGTTTACATCTGGCTGAAAGTACAGCATTGTGCGTAATATTCTCTAGAATGGCGGAAGAATGGTTTAGTATATGATGTTATTTTTGCTTTCTTTGCGAAAAAAAAAAAGGATTCTCGTATTGCTGCAAAACTGAAGTTGATCCACTGATGCCTCATAGAATTTGTTTACCGGTGTTTTTCCATTTTTGTGGCTCTGGGATCATTTCAGTTGTATTGCTGTCTATGGAGGTGACTCTCTGATATCATCAAAAATATCTTAATTTGTGTTCCGAAGATAAATAAAGGTCTTATGGGTTTGGACAGACATAAGGGTGAGTAATTCCTTACAGAATTTTCTTTTTTATCACTCACTGCTCACTACTAAACCACTCTAAAATTGTTTAATTTGCTTTAAAATTGAAATAATGTTGATTGGAAGTTGTTGTAAATAAAGCATTTATAACAATTGGTCTTATATTGAATACTATGTTCTTGTTTTTTGTTTTTTTATTAATGTGCTTATATTTAATATTAAGATAAATAAAGATATGTTACAAATCACATCCATAGTTAAAATCATAACTGTATTGCATTATCAAACCTATCAGGTTAACAGGCTAATAGATATTTTATCAATATACATAAATTTCACAATTCTTTTTTTGTAGGCAGTGTAGGGTTTTAAAATGTTTGTTCTGCTTGTAATAGTGATTTTAAAAAGTGGATCAGTCATGCACAGACAGACATCTGATAATATAAAGTAACAGTACAGCTTAAGTAAACTACTGAACTGCCACTGGGTAGCTTTAGTGGGCCAGTCTCTCGTGGTGGGGCTTTGTATTCTCTCTGCAGAATCCCCTGTGTTAATGTCATGCTGCACAGGCTGCATCTGTCCAACATCCCTTTTAGCAAAGTTGCTTTTAAATTCCAGCACAAGTTCCCACAACTTGACCCAGATCCAAGTTCTCACAGATTCTTTGCTAGATTTTTCTGTCCCTCAATAAGAAGAGATGTTTCTTTCTGATGTGTATACAGGTACGTGATGTTAAATAGAGTGTCATTCAACATGTAAGGCATATTCAACACACAGATGTGGTGTGGTGTAGTGGTAAAGCCCAGGGCTGCTAGCCATCAGGCTCCATGTATGATTTCACAAACAGGAAGCCATGAGCCATCGTCAGCAAGACACTCAACTTTAGCATGCTCCAGGGGATTTTTTCCCCTACAAAAATCTGTCATTCTATGGTGAAAGCGTGTGAAACAAATTCTCCTAACAAAAAGTAAATGCTTTGCTAAGAATCTGACAGAGCTGAGAGGCTAGAAGAGTAGCTCAGATGCCTCTACAGATTCGAGCTGGCATGTTGCTGAACAACATTAGCAAGGTGAACAGATGTGAAGGGGCCATTGTGACAGCAAGGCCAACCTCATAGATGCATGTTGGCATTATGTGCCAAGTGGAAAATCCAGATTTGGGATACAGGGTTCTGCAGGAGTCTTGAAGGAATTAGTCTTTTGGAAGCTCTTCTTCAACTAATTGGGCATATGGTTGTCTAGTTAAACAATCAGAGTTTTTTGCCAACATATGCCATGCTATTGCATACCGCCTTCTCCCATTACTCTATTCTGAGTGCAAGATCCAACTGCACACATTGTCTAAAATGAACTAGACTGTAGTGTGAAAAGGAGAAAAAAGCCCTCATCAGCAACCATCTGGCTTAGGTGGGTCTTGTGTTCTTCTCCAGAAATATTCACTCATCAGAAAGCTAATGGGGCATTTTGTCTGCTTCAGTCTCATCCCTTCAAGTCAACCTGGAAAGAAATTACTTGTGACCCTAGAAATGTGAGGTGTTTGTATGATAAAAAATGGTTATTCAATTTCGTGCTTCCCTTACAATGAGAAAAAGTCCTTGTGCATCAAAATGTAAAAGCAAAAGATAAGTCACACTTTATATTAGGTGGCCCTACTACTTTGTACTAAAATAATAAAAGACTATGAATTTATCGTGTACCATGTTGTTCTAAAATTTTTTTACATTCACTGTTAATGGGTTTGAGGTATTGTTACGTTTAAATTAAGGGAAGGGATAGGGTTAGGATTAAAAGGGTTAGAGTTCTAGAAGTATGGTTGGGGTTAAGGGTTGGTGTACCTACGTACTGTAAATACAAATGTCAATTAAATGCAATGACAATTAGCTACATAGTAATTATATTGTATCAAATGATTACATAGTAGTCAATGCCTAACATTGTGTGACTAGAATCACATGCAGTATGTATTTTGTTATTGTTGTACCTCCAGAAAATGATGGGAAATTACTTTTATTTCTTGGCAAGCAACAGTAAAAAAAATTCATCCAAACTATTCCTACCACATACTGCATAAATATTCTGGCATGCATCTCTAATCGGCACGTCCCCAATTCAAACAGTTGGCGCTTATGAACAATCATGTGTTTCCTACTGGTAATTATGACATTGTGGTTCATGAGGCATTCGCCTCATAAATGTGATATGACATGACTTGAAGTCAGCGTTATCTCTGCATGATGTTTTTGTGCAGTATTTTACAATCCTGCTTCTGGGTCTGCCTGCGGCACAGCACAACCCTGCGTAACACACCTATTGCAACTCACAATCTCATTAGTAGAGTTTTTAATGACCTGAATGGGCCACGTCAGATTTGTAAAACATCTCAAATGAGCAGTGCTGAGATGCCCCCCGGGAGCTGAACTTAGAAACATTGTTCTATGGGACAGAATGGAGGACTTTTTGGGCAACTAACTTTTTTTCATTCTGATGCCAAAAGAAATGAACACAAGGTGTGGGCCAGGTTGGGATAAGAATTTCTGAATGTGTGGTTATATTCCTTGGCTAATGTATAACCCAGGGGTGTCCATACCTACTCCTGGAGGGTCACTGTCCTACAGAGCTTCCAGCCCAACTCTAACCAGCTCCACACTTGCTTAAAAGTTTCTAGTGGGTTTGAAGAGCCTAGTTAACTGGATCAGGTGGAATTAACTAGGGTTGGAGTTAAACTCTGCAGGGCAATGGACCTCCAGGAGCAGAACTGAGCATTAAACATCAAAGTTGCACACTGCTCTAAAATATCTGAAGCAACTATAGCTAAACAACCAACTGCATAGCAGAGTGACTTATTTATATATAAATAACTTTTATTTTTATTGCATTGTAATGTTTACTTTAAATTAAAAAAAAATGCCAGTCCTTTAACAGCCTATCAAATTGCTTAAGATTTGGAATATACTGTAGAGCAAGTGTCACGAAATGAGCAAGGGAGGCAGTCGGATCCATTCGCAAAGTGTTTAATAAGCAGAGTAGTCAAACAGGCGGAGAATCAACAGGAGAAGACGGGAACAATACAGGCAATCCGAAATCACAGTCCAATAAACAGGCAGAGGGTCAAACGGGGTACTAACACAATCCAGGGGGAGAAGACAAGATTTATATTGTTTATCAACGGTATACATTTTTTATATTGTTTGGATCAACTAGCCAAGTAAACAGATATGAATGTTTGTTCATAAACATATACTGATAATAAGTGGGTCTAAATAGTGTTATCTAATGCTGATTGTTTAGCTAACAAGACTGCTGGTGCTGGTGCAGCATTATCAAAATGACTATTTTTGATAATATCCAAATATTGTTGATATATTACAACCAAAGGGGAAAAAGAAAGGATTTAATATACTACAGTAATTATCAAAGAGGGAAGTAATGCCCTCAGACACGGTTTGAGAAGAAAAATATAATATTTTCTTTCAAATTTTTTTTGTCATATATAATGTTCTGCAAAACTCTAGCCTAAGCTTCAAAACACTTTTTTTACTGGTGAAAATTAGATGTTCAAATCTGTTATCTCTCGGGTTCATTGCAGTGTAAGCTTTACATTACTGCATCATGCTCGTCAAAAATCTCAGGTATTTTGAGCAATAAGATTCTAAAAAGATATGTGCTACAGTATATAAAATTAAGTAGACTGTATAAAATTGGAAAATAAATTATCAGTACTTTTTACTTAAGTATATAAAAAAACGAATACTTTTGTAATTTTTTAGTAAAATTGAAAAAGGAGTACTTTTACTTTTACTGGAGTAATATTTTATTGTATGTATCTGTACTTTTTAAGTACTTGATTTGTGTACTTCGTCCACCTCTGCATATTTCTAACCTCTGTGACAACGTCCTTGTGTGACAACTAGCCCTATCAGCTTTGTTAAAAGACTAACCCTCCTTCAATTTGCATGTATTGAGCTTGTGTTCTGTCCTTTTCAAAAGCAAGCAGGTCTGTTTTGATTATCACTAATTGTATCTCAGATGAAAGAGAAATCACACACACAACACTCACACACCCCTCACAGGAAACGCTCCTGTTGGATCACAAGCGTCAAAAGCGGCACAGAGAGGGCAGCCTCCAGTGTGGAGAGAAAGGGAGTCTGAATGAACAGATGGCAACACAGGGGAAAGGATACGGTGCCCTGCTGGTAAACTTTCCCCGGGCGAAGGCTTGGGTTGGGAGGGGGCTCAAATGTTCTGGCTTAGCTAATCCTGAGCCTATAGACGAGACTGACTGAAATGAAGAACTAACGCTGTCATATGTGTTCTGTGTTTACGGCTAAACCCTTCTGCATTAATTCTGCTTATGAAGAAAGACATCTCTACATAAGACTGGTTTGTTGTTACAGGTAGCATATTTGCCCAACGCATAAAGTAAGGTTTCTGAAATCTTACCCTTGAGGTCCAATGCACTGCAGAGTTTAGCTTTATCCCCTAATCAAACACACCTGAGCATGTTAAGCAGTGTCTTTGGGATCCTTAGACAATCACAGGTAGGTGTGTTTTATCAGGGTTGGAGGTAAACTCTGTAGTGCATTGGACCTCCAGGGTAAAATTTGAGAAATAGTAAGATGACCATGATTTTGCCAAGTGTCCGTTTCCAAAAACTAACCTGGCTTATTAAAACAAATCGGACTGAAGAAATGTTACAAAAACAGACTTCAGTCAGAGTAGTGCCATATTTAATTTTTGACAGACAATTTTTGACAGGCAGGATTAGAATTGTTGACATGCTCTTTCACTGGAGGTAAATAAGTAAATAAATGCACAAATATTTCCTGAAAGATTCAGCTTAAGTCCCATGACTCAACATGGGCCATGACTCACTCCCATCTATAAAGCATATCTGGGATTTGATGTACAATTTATGAACGGTATCCTAGATAAATAATCATAAATGCAATAACTTGCACTTAGAAATTTGGCTAACTGTGATTGTATAAAAGTTGAACATTCATATCTATAAACAGAAACTTTTACTTTGGAAGCAATTAATCATGCTTAATCATTTGACAGCAGTAGTAATTATGTATGATAGTGATAAAGCCTATGAACAAGAGCTGTAATATATAAAAGTATGAGGTCTCAAGCAGCAATATGCATAAGCATGTCATCATATAGACATTTGGACAATAAAGTCAGTGTTTTTGTGGCTTCTGGTGAGTTAAGGTTGTCGAATTAAACCAAGATGCCACACTTTACATGTCTACCTGTGACTACAGCTCACAGCAAAAAACATGTACAAACACCAGCATGCTTCGCTGTCTTCAGCATAAAAGCACACCTCCCACATGCAGCTCGCTTTGTCTCTGCAAGACCAATCTTTTCTGCCATATATTAGAAAAAGCACAAATCAAATCTCACCATATCAGCAAAGCACAAAAGGTTTTTAGTATTCATTATGTGCCAACATTTTATGCAAGCATTTTAACATATATGAAGAGTCTATATTACTCTTTTGTTTGTTTGAGCAGAGGAGTCAAAAGGAATTCAACAATTATTAAATAATAATCATAATACTGAAATTATCAATAATGGCAACACAGAAGCTTCAAATGCAATTGTAGAAGAGGAACTTGTTGATTGACTAGATGTTAGAGGTAAATTTAAAAAAGTAAGAAAGAAGAAGGCCTCTGTTCTCCACTGTCAAATTTAATGACACCATTGCTCAGGTACAAAACAGCCCTTTCTTCCTCTTCCTAACCAGAGAGAGATGTCATGTTAGGCAGGATACGTCGAATAGAGCTTGATCTCCTTAAAGCATAACAAAAGAAGCAGTTCAGTGTGAAGTAATCAAGGAAAAGGCTCAAAGAACCTTCAAAGAAAGTGTCAGAGTTCTGAAAAGTTGAGCAATCTTTTGGTTAAGTGATGCTTCTCACCTCTAACATCTTTTCAGCTGGGTATTTGCAGTCTATAGATGCTTGAAGTGGTATTCATATGCCAAAGCCTGACATTCTCTTCACTGAGGAATTTCTCTCTGAGACATTCTAATGAAATCCTTGTGTGAGGTCTTCAAAAGCTGTATCCCAGCATAGGCGAACACACAAATGGAAGCAGTATGCTAGGGAAGAGAGTTGTTGTAGACTGAATGTGCTGCTCTTTATCTTATTCAAACCTTGGTGTCACAATGGTTTTGAAATTGGATTTGACTTTAAGCTTTTGCTTTGAGTACAAATCCCAATTGTACTAATAACTTTCATTTTCACCTAGGAATACACAATATTTAACTGATATTATTTTGGTAAAAGAACCACATGTCTCATCTGGAAAATGATGCGAAACAGCAATAGGCCTATAATTATGAGCACAGAGCATTTCTTTACAGTGTCTTAACCTAGCTAAACAACTAATGTTAGCTTAGAGAGACTCTGGGTAAAAACCTTGCCTACACAGCATATCCGTGCCAAGGTCTTTTAACTTTGACGGCAACTTTTAGGGGGAGGTGCAAAGAATCATGCAAAGAAAGGATATCTTGTGTACTTGCGATTACAGTGAGTGTCCCTAAACTATTGGATATATCTTTCAGAGATTCAATGCCATGGACCTTACAAATATTGGCAAATCCACTGACAATTTAGTAATCAGAACAAGTAGCCAGGAAACCTGATAACAGAACTTTGTTTCTTGGCAAGCTGGTAAAAACATGCCAAGTTTGACCCCTGAAATTTGCTAAAAATCACCCAAAAAATTTGTATTTTGCTACCTAGAGAAAGTATCTGCCATTTTGAGCGCAATATGGCAGTCCGTAGATGGTCTGTGGGCGAATCTAAAGCTGAGACTAGTCCCCCTGATACATGTTCATAATTGAAAGTTAAGCAACACATTTTGTTATCGAACTTCTGAATTAAATACAGTGTTTAATGGTTCTTAGTAACAGAGTGTGTTCATGCACCTTAATAAAATGGGAATGGTTGGTGATATTAACTTCCTGTTTGTGGCACATTAGTATATGTGAGGGGGGAAACTGTTCAAGATGGGTGGTGACCATGTTGACAATTTTGAAGTCAGCCATTTTGGAAAAACTTTTGATTTTTCAATAGAAAGAGGGTCATGTGACACATCAAACTTATTGGAAATTTCACAAGAACAACAATGGTTTTAACGTAACTTTATGCTTTCATGAGTTATTTACAAGTTTCTGACCACCTATAAAATATGTTCAATGTGCTGCCCATTGTGTTGGTTATTAAGGTGTATCCATATAAATGGCCCACCCTGTAGATTATTTTAATATTGCTCAGAGATCAAGTGATTTTCAGCAGTTATTAAAGTAATGTTTAAAAAATAACGAACTAAATTCTCAGACAGGTTGTGTGCTAAAGCTTTCTCTAGCAGTGTCGATTGATGTAAGTGGTACTGCTAATTCAAACAAGATTATCAATCAAAAGCACCAGAATAGCATCGCTTTACCAAACAGCCTGTCAGAAGGGATTGTGCACATCCAAACAGACAAAGTAATTAATGAATAGTATTTAACTCAGTTAAAGGCATGATCCTTAACAGTTTTATTAGTAACTGTACTTTAACCGCACATTTTTCTCAGCAACTGTAATGAATTAGCCAATTCTATTTTGTAATTAAATTTCATAACTTTGTTACATGTAAGTAGTTACTTCTCAACACTGATAGTCATCAAATCTTCACACTAATGCAGTAGCTTTAACCCTGCAGGACTGGAAGATGAATGGATGTGTTATGAATGACAAAAGAAACGGCCTCCATGCAGCAGACGCCCTGTCAGCCATGTTTGATGTCTTCAGAGGTGATGGAAAAGCCAGACCACTAGTGTAGCCTTTTACTATTTCTTCCTCAGTGGAAAATCCTCATTTCCACCGAACACGTTGGTGTCTCAGGCACTGAGTGACCAGGGAAAGTCTATATAGGGCTATAGCATGACATGTGTAAGAGGATATTGGTGCATTTGAAGTTTTAAAAGCTTCTGCCTGAAAGATTTAGTAGGAGGAGAGAAAGGGGAATTGTATATGACACCTTTGTGAGAGCAGTCTTATAAATTGGAATCAATTTTTCAAAGGAAATAATAAAATCTGTTAACCCCCCCACCTACTGCCATGCTGATAGGCTGCTTTCAGGCTTGACAATCCACTTTTTTTCACAATTTCTGCTAAGTATTCACTTCCAGGCCCGTACCTCCAATAGCTGCTCTTACGGTCCAAGCTAAATTTTTAATGGTCCAATTCAACCATTTTTATATCACTGCAGAAAATATGGGCTATTATTTTGGAGGAAGTTTAGAATGTATACTGGACCATAGAGAATGACAAAAGCATTGATTTGGTTTTAAATTGATGAACTGATGGGAAAAGCAACGTGCGTAAAATAGCCTGGGTGACTTCAAAAAGCACCACATGTTGAAAAAGGAAAAAGGAAAAAAGGATACTGTTCTGGTGTGTCATGCTTGACAGCGCTGGCTTGTAACAAACTTGACCCAGTTGAGCTATTGGTGACGCAAGACAGACGCAGTGACATGTTCACAACGACTTGTTCGAATGTTCTCTGCTTTCATCAGGACTCAAACAGTCTCCCCAAAGCAATTTACTTGATATCATTTTCAGAGTCTCATCATTTACCTCACCTAAAGGTTAAAGGTCTAATAAAACGTTTAAGCTTTTTAACCTGTATGTAGATAAAATAACAATAATAAAAAAATTGAATAATATTTTAAAAAAAGGTTTAAGATCATGGTGAATATTTAGTGGAGAAATTATCTAAAATAAAAAAAAATAAACAAAAGAAAGAAAGATTTATTTAATTTTTTTGCAGTTGCAGTTAAAGTGTAATTAAATCTCTGTCAAATTTCACATCTGTTACCTTGTGCGAGAAACCCCAACCTGGCCCTAAGGACCAAACACGCATAACCTTCTATTTCCAAGCTTGACCGTTACAAATCTCATCCAGAGGCTCTATTGTAACAGCAGAAAGAGTTATTCATTCAAGTAGACGAAAGCTGTGTTTCAGATGGCTGAGCAGATCCCTCTTCTCCACAGCCGCTGAACTCCATTACCTTGTATGTACAAACATGGCTAATAAATACATCAGATGGACAGTGCAGGGATGCTTTCCCCTTGTGATCCGAGAGGTCATTAAACCCAGTTCTGCTTTATCAAAATGAAATTTTCTGCATCTGTAATAAGTATCAAAACTCGTCTGCTCTTCCTGCCTCAGCTGCTTCCCAAAGGAGAGGGGTAATTTACGAGTATCCTGGTGCAGAATCCTTGTTCTTTTAAGCGAACTTGAACACAGTTCTAGCAGTATGAGGCCCGAAGGTGCTCACAAGATGGCATGAAGCTCCTCAACCCCACCCTCCAGCCTCCATTCTGGGGGATGTGTCCTTGCAACACAGTCTCACGAGCAATTCGTACATATATTTGTACGAGGTGCCAAATTTGTGATTCGTACGACCTCACTCGTACGATTTCGTACGATTTGTCTAAAACCACGTGATGGGTAGGATTAGGGGCGGGGTTGTGTTTAGGTCATTCGTACAAATTCATACGAATTGGCATCTCGTAAAATACGTACGATTTAGAATAAATCGTATGAATTCGTACGAGTGAGGTCGTACAAATTCGTACGAATTAGCCACCTCGTAAAATATGTACGAATTGCCGTGAGATCAGGTTGGTCCTTTAGGAGGTCCCAGGAGGGGATCTGACAGTCAACACGGCATCATCTCGAAAAGCATATAATTGTAACCAGACCTTTCAGTCAATCCATATTTCTTTCAGTCTCTCAGCTGTTTTCTTCTTCTTCAAGATTTGAATGATGAGCTATTGTTGGGATGATTTTCACATTTTCATTTTGTATAAACTGTTTTTTGCTCTCTTGGTCCATTGTAGAAGTCCATAAAAGCCATATTTTTTATGCAAGGGCTTGACACGGCTCTTACTGGATATCCTTTGGCCCTTGAAACCTTAGTTCACTCAAAGCCTGACATGTTAAAGCCTTCCAAACACTTTGTTGGATAGTCTTACTGCTTCTTAAGAACATTTAATCCATATAGGCCCTGGAAGGTAATCCATGGGAGACTGGCAGGAGAGGTCCTGGAACACGGGTCCTTTTTTTGGTTGCAGGTCTCCACTAGCCCTCTGCGTCACTCTCACTGTGGCTTTGCCATTGTGCTGCCCATGACTGTACTATTTTCTTATTTAGAGTTCAGATCTCACACCCTAATGTTAACCGTGTCACAGCATCAAAGCAGCAGATTACAATGCTTCATGTAAGAAGAGGCATAAAATGACAGAATATGTTTTAGCTCTGTTTGCAAGCAGGTATGTGGCTTCAGCTCTGCATTACAAATTGGTTATGTTGTTAGAGAAATGTTACAGGATGGCTTTGATAAGAAACTGGAACAGCAGCTTAACCCATGAATTTAAAAAGTGATTGACTTAAAAAAAAAAAAAGTTTTAATTCCCCAATAAAAAAAACATCAACATAACATAAAATGTAAACAGTTTTGTAATAATAATAATAAAAAAATAATAATAGTAATAATAATTACTAAATTGCTACTGGGGTAATAAATCAAATAAATTAATTAAATTGGGAAAATGAATTAAATTTAAGACATTGGCAAAAAATTTATGCAGGCCTTACTTTATGCAATTTTTCTTCTCAATAAAATAGCTGTTTCAAGGAAGTTTTCTTCAAAAAAAAAAACCCCAGATAGAAATGTGAAGTGGAAATTCTGAAGGTCTAAAAAGGAATGCAAAGGAAATGTTCTGACATGTCCCTAAATATGTCAAACTGTTTCTCATAATGGTGCCCTATCAAAAAAAATAAATATGATCTTACTCTTTTTAGCGTCCATTTGAAAGTGGGATTTCATGCAACACTCATCCATCATAGGATCAGTTACTGCGTCCAATATTATCCTGGGCAAAGGGAAGAGTACACAAAAAAAAACAACAAAAGACACACACACCCACACACCAAAGACACACATTTAGTAATCGATGCAATGAAAGCTAGTCTTACATGAACACTTACAGGCTACTTCTAAATGTTCTTGTTCGCTAACGTTCTATTTATCTTTCTACTTAGGATGTCAAGTGCATTTGTACTATGTTTCTCCTGGATTGGTTTGTCCTTTTGGTGTGCTTTCCCCCGATGAGAGACTGGTCGTTTAACTGCAGAGGTCTCAGCAGGACACAGCAAATGTCCACTTCCTCTCTCACTGCCAATGCTTTACATGGGAATGTGATATACTGTGGTTTTGAAGGCACAGCTCTTTGACTTAACCCCACCAGATGACTAAACAGGCTCTGGCGCACAAATATAAAAGTGTCGTCTCTTGTTCTAACCATCAGGTGGTGTTCTGGTCATTTAGACCCTGAGAGGATTTGCTTTTCCTCTAAAACTAGTTAATGTTACTGTATTGGACGGTCATACTGATTTAGCTCAAGCAGGTTTTAACAACTTAAAAAATAATAATAATAACAATGTTTTTTTCTCCCCATTTTTACACCTCAAAAATGTTCAAAAATTACCATTCTTCACAAATATTGCAGTTACATCAGGGCCGTGCAGAGACCTTTTGAGGGGCATGTGATGAAACTTAAAAAAAAGGCACCCACCCCAACCCCATACATGCAGATGATAAAATATATAGAATGCACAGTAACCTGATGATTCAGGTTAATACAGTATAATACAGTAGTAAACCATGTTTTTCTATGTTTATACTTGTGAAGATGAGCAATTGATTCCCGCCTCCAAAGTGTACTTGATGAGCGAGCAGGGGCTTAGCAGCTGAGAGAGCGCAGAGGGGTTAAATATTTGTTAAAAAGACAAACAGTTGTAAAGGGTTACCAATAACATTGATTTATATGTTTTAAAAAAAACTTGCCACAAAAAAGGCCACTTCCGAGTGTAATTACAAAAAGGGCATGTGCTCTGCACAGGTTGATCCCTACCTGTGCACCTGCCTGAGTCACACTTTATTTAAAGGTCCAATTCTTTCTATTAACAAACCATTATCTGCCTCAATACTCTGCTAATTTGCTGCTTATTAATAGTTAGTAAGTTAGTTGTTACAGTAGCTACATAGTATAGGATTGGGAATGTATAATACAAAATATGTGCTTTATAAGGACTAATAAACAGTCAATATGTTAATTACAGGCATGCTAAAAAGCAACTAGTCAATAATGAAAACTGGTCTAAAAAGTGCTATTAAAATTGCGGTAACACTTTATTCAAGTCTCAAATCTCTTAACTATTTGCTTATTAGCATGCATACACATTAGCTATTTATTAGTAGTTATTAAGCACATATTAGTGCCTTAAGCTACATCCCTAATGTAATAGCTAAAGTTGACACCTACCTATCTATTAATAAGCAGCAAATTAGGAATTTATTGAGGGAAAAGTCATAATCAATACTGAAGAAGTCTCCCCTATTCTAAAGCATTACTGAAATAGTTTTTTTCAGAAGTCACAGAACAAAGCACATAAAACAAAAAGGTTCAAGCTCTCGAAACAGGACCGGTAACCATATTCTGCAGCTGTGATCACTGCTTTTATGTTCTGTGAGCACAAAACACTCAACCTCAGTGTAAAACCCTGCCCGAAGACAAGAGAAGTGTAACACACTGTCCCTGACCCTGCATAAACACTTTCCATAAAAGTTAACACAAAAGTTTTGAAGAACCTCAGTCCTTGAGGTTTGTGTGAAGTTGAAGTGTCCAGATCCGCTTTACTTGAACACGAGCAGATTCAAACAGACTGCCTGTTGTTACTGCAACGCCCTGCCGAACAGGGTGATGCAGCTATTTCCGTGAGCGTACAATACCAAAGGAATGCACAGAAAGCCATAAAAGACAAGCAGATCTGGATTCTAGATTGGAATATATAGAGAAGAGCATTAATCTCTGCTAGTGGTTTTCCTTTTGTTTCTGGAAGACTCTTTCCAGGCTGAACAATTCTGTCCTTCATCTGTCCACTGCTGTTTTTTTTTGTGTCAGGAGCTCTTTTCCACCTCTCAGCCTTTGTAAAAAGATTTGGGAGGGAAGCAAATGTGTAACGGATGTGGGGTGATGTGATCTACCGAGCTGATCTGTTCTTAGATACACTAACCTTTACGGATTAGAATAAATCAGAGGTGAGGCCTCAGTCTTCAACCCCCAACCTTCTTGTTTTATTCTTTCTTCTCTCTCTCTCTTTTTGTGCAATTCCACATGTGCTCAATATATCACTTAAAGTATATCACCGTATCCTTTTGTTTATCATCTCCTAGGATAACCGTGTGGAATCCTCATGCATTCCATGTCTATAGTATTTCCAAGCGCATTTTACAAGAGATCAGTTACTGGGCTTTAATGCTTTGCAGCAGCAGCGCAGGTAGCGCACATGATATCTTAAATGTAACAATCAAAGAAGCATGCAAGATTTCGGTATTTCCGCTGGCCTACAGATGTGCCGATGATTCTCTCACCCCATCATCCAAAAGCTATAATGTCAGTTTTGGTGTCGAAAAAAAAGACTTCAAACACACTAACATCTTATCCCCATGTGTCAATATGACACTGAATACAGAGCAGATTTATTGTGGTAAGCTATTTCTCCTTACCTCTGCTGGTGTGACACCACGGGCCAGATTTACTAACTGCTTGCCCCGATGTGAAAAAGACTGAAAGGGTTTATTAAAGACACGCAGTGAAATGTTAGTGATGAAAAGGTGTAGACAGAGTAATTGTTTAGACTTAACTAACTTTGTTGCATATGGATTTTTGCTTTCAGATGCAACATTTCTGGGAAGAGTATTGTGATTTACTAAGATTTGTGGTAGTCACTTTACTGGTATATATACTTTTATTGAATGCCACAAAAAAGCATCTCTTAATCCATTTTGCACAGCATCGCTGATTTTTGATTTGTGCCGAATTTTCCACTTCCACTAGTTTTTATAGGATTGGATACATTTGTATAATCTGTATACATTTAGTATAATGCATCTAGAATTAGGATAAGTATAAAAAATAATAATAAAAAAACCAAAAAAATCCTGTGCAGACAAAATAAACACTATTGTATAATTTAAATGATACACTATTATAAGTAATCTTCCTTGCTTTGATTTGATTTGATACACCTTGCCATGTTAGATGGTAATTAACCCATATTTATACATTTACTTTATTTGAATAGTTTTAAATGAAAACTGTTCTCTTGGTTTTTGTTTAATTTAGTAATCAATTTTATTCACAATAAAAAAGTTTTACTTACAAATCTTTTGCAATGTAAACCAGATCCTTATGACACAATATTTTTAACTGACATTATTTTAAATTAATTAATTAACTTTTTTTTTAAGAAGTGACATTATTTTTAATTAATTAATTAACTTAAAAAAACTGACAATATTTTTAATTAATTAATTAACTTAAAGAAAAAAAAACGGACAATATTTTTAATTAATTAATTAACTTTTTTTTTTAAGAAGTGACATTATTTTTGGTGGGAACACAAAAGCACAAACATTCGTAGATATTAGATTTGATTAAAGGAATAGTTATCCCCAAAGTTTCTGTCATTGTTTATTCACCTTGAATTAGTTCCAAATCTGTATGAATTTCTTTGTTCTGCCAAACACAAAGGAAAGTATTTATTTATTTTTTTTAAACAGGCTGTTTTACTATGGAAAGTCAATGGTGACCCAAAACTCAACTTTTTTTCCCTGAAATGTCTTCCTTTATTTTTGCAAAACAACAAATAAATTCATACAGATTTGGAAGTACTCAAGGGTGAGTAAGTAGTGACAGTTTTTTTCATTTTTGGGTGAACTATTCCTTCAAGTCTGTGATGTTTTATAGTATTAGTTGGTTTGTTTTGCATTCCATACAGTACATCATATTAAGCACTTGTTATGATAATATCAGAATTGCTAAATATATCTTAAACTTTAAGGTGACACCCTAATTTAAGCAAACACTCAATCCCTGAAAAATGACACCTTAATCCCTGAGAAAAGTTTAGAACTTTATTTCCATCCTGCATCTTGCTAATTTCCAGGCCATTGTTTAAATAATGAAGCTATCGTTAAGTTTAACTGTATGGGCATGTTTTTCCTCTTTTCTTGATGAGCACCCACAGTGCCTGCATTACAGACCCACCAAATACTAACAAACATATGTTTTATGATTAAAATATGATCCATCATGTCACTTATTTCATTAAATTGAAAAGAATGAGATCAGTCCTCACTGCACATGTGGAAATTATCACTTTGTAAAGCTAAGTAGAAAATGAATGTGCATGTACATACTCAGTTATTCATTAGTCATACCATGTAAATCCTCTACGGAAATTATTAATCTCGAAGGATTATTAATGACCAGTGACCATTTTCTAAAATAGCATATTTTTGACATTTGAATGAATGAAGGCTTAGAGTGACTCACAAGCTGTATTTGTATGAACAGAGCCAAAGAAAATGAAGGAATAAAAAAAGGAGTGACACTGGAGATAAATGAGCTTCCTTTCTGCAGGCTGAGAAATGAATGT
This sequence comes from Enteromius thamalakanensis, assembly GCA_032357475.1. Classification (NCBI taxonomy): domain Eukaryota; kingdom Metazoa; phylum Chordata; class Actinopteri; order Cypriniformes; family Cyprinidae; genus Enteromius; species Enteromius thamalakanensis. The sequence goes on from JAUCMT010000134.1 coordinate 1,855,787, forward strand.
GGAGTCAGAGAGGAGTAGGACGTTCCATCCCACACGTCAGCCAATCAGTGCCTTCACAGAGACACATGCGCTGTCTGCTTCTGTACAAATGAGCTTTTGACTGATGACGAACAAGTGAAAGACACGTCCGCGCTCAGTCGGCTCATAGCCAAACCGCACCGCTGACTGTCTAGTGCCTTCATCAAATTGTTCTCAAACCTTAGACCAAAATTTACATTCACTAGGCCAGTAATTAGGTTATTATTTGGCTGAATAATAACACACACAAAACAACACAAGACACAGGCCTTACCAATATTCAAAGACAGACTCTCACGATTATCTAGATTGAACTATATTTCAAAATATTTAAGGATATTTTGTAACCAAACAGTTGACATTAGGCATCAACTTCTAAAATAAATTAAAAAACTAAAATACCATGAAAGTCAAGGGGGACCAGAAAAAAAAATTCAAGGAAATTCATACAGGTCTAGCACAGCGTGACGCTGCACAAATGCTGAATTGTTATTTAGGTGTAAACTATACCTTGAAGGTTATATCTCATAATATAAATATGATCTTTTATTAATTTATTTACTTGTTTTGTGTTTAGTCTAATTGTCATATGAACACATTTATATTACAGTTTATTATGAAAAACATATTTTGGATGATTAATTATTGCAGTGTAGAGTTTTTATGATACTGTATTAATTATATTTGAATCTAATACACACACATTCTGTGTATCATCTACACAAAGCAAACATTTTCCATCTCAGAACTGCCCATTCTTCAGTTCGTGGAAATTTCAGATATGAACAAATTATTCTGTGTTAATACTGCCACATGTTTTTATCGGCACTTAAACACCCTCTTTGTTTGCTGCAAACAAGACTCTGTTTCCTAAAACATATTTGCCCCCTCACCTCTTCTGCATTCAAAAACATATTAACATTTTCACCCGGGTGCATGTGGACATAAAATAACCACTGCTAGAGAGATATAGCGAGAGAGAGAGAGCTGTCTGTGCATCTCCATTCAAGCAGACATGAAGCTGGAGCACTGACAGCAGCGTTCATAAGGTTTCAATATCTGAAAGGTGCCCCCCCCCTCCTCCTTCTCTATAGTGTCATGTAATACAAAACTGTGGGATACTATAAAAATATTAGCATGTGAAACATTAAAACTAATTCCACTTTTCCTGGTCACATTAACACACCATATCGGGCTGCCTCCTCTTGACCTTTTAGTCTATTCGATACAATCCTTTTCTTTTTTTTTTCCTTTTTCTTTTTTTTTTTCACAAGAAATTGATAGACGTTCTCTGAGGTGTGTGCATGTTTCCAAGTATGAGAAAAAATGTGAACAAGCAAAAACCTTCTGTTGCTAAAAACGCAGAAATTTGATCCTGATTGGGCTTCTGCTTGTACATACTGTACAGTAAGAGAATAATACAGGTTTCAAACTAAATTTTTTATCTTTAAGTTGCATTTTAATAACACTTTATTTTACATTTACACCTATAAGTTGCTTATTAGCATGCATTTTAATAGAATATTAGCCATTAATTAGTGCTAATTAAGCACACATAAATTATTCGGTAACACTTCAGAACAGGGGTCCAAAATAAAGCATTAGTTAAGCATTAATTAATGGTTAATTTGTTCACAATTAAGCATTAGTTAAGCAAAAACACA
>JAUCMT010000134.1:1858470-1878429 GCA_032357475.1 Enteromius thamalakanensis
TTAGTATGTTTTTTAAGCGTTTTGAATTACGGGGACACTGAAAATGTCCTCATAAAACACCTACATATTGTAATACCCATGTCATACCCATGTCATTATACAAATTTGTGTCCTTATAAACCACATAAACCCGTCCACACACACACACACACACATGTTTTATGGGGACATTCCATAGACATTATGGTTTATAGACATCATGGACTGTATTTTCTGTATAAGGGGCAAAGGCAAACAAGCATAAAATCATTAAGTTAAATACTGCTTTAAATTGTTGTTATTTTCCCCCCTAAAAAGTTTTGTTTGATTTAAATACAATTTTGTTTTTTGTTTGTCTAAGCAAAAAAATAAATATCATAAATTGTTTACTGATTTACAGATAACACCCACTAAAATGTCACTCAGTCTAACAATTTTGTCAGGCATATTTACAACAAAATTCAATTTACGATATATTAAAGACTAATTAATTTCACCCCAAATAATTGTAATTTTAAATTTTTAAAATGTGCCACTGTCCTAGGTTTTGCCCATTTGTTAGTAAGGTTTTTATTTTTTTACTAATTTAAAACACAATGAAATGTAATATTCTATTTTTCCTCTATATATTTTAATATGTCAATTTAAGCATGTTGGTTATTTTTACATAAATATAGTGTTACACAGAATGACAACATAACATGAGATTTCATATTTCTTTTCTAAAAACATTTAGTAAATAGTTTTGCTGACATTTTAAAGTCTTTGATTTATCATCACACAAAACATTCAGCATTTATAGATTTTCAACAACAAAAAAGTAATACTATACATGTTTGCATTGTGATCTTATCATTTTGACATTATAACATTAATGGATGTAAGTATTAAGATGGGAAAAAGTATGTATGTGCTTAAATTTTTCCAGTACAGTATAAAATAAATTATCAAGACAAAATGTTGATGAAAATGAAATGAATGACTTCATTTTATACTCTTCAGCTGTAGAGTCACAAATACGTCAGGCCCTCTTGTTTGTCAGCCACATGATAAAGAAGTAGGAAAACTAATCATGACCAAAGGAGTGAAAGGTTATGCTGAAGCAATTAGACCTTGGTGGTGGTCCATGAGTCGGTCCATAAAACAAAAGATCTAAACCAGACACAGAAAGCACGCACTGACTTACAAAAGGTGGAAAGATGAGTCAAATCATCTGTCACTCTTAAAAAGCATTTAGCTGAGGAAGTCTAAATCAGTTTTCACAGTCTGTGGGAAAAAAAAAAAGTGTAGCACATTAGCTAACATGTAAAAAAATAAAAAAGCTGCTAATCCTTGAGGAATCCTGGCATGTTACTTACTGAGATTTTATTAGCTTCAGTGATAAAACAGAACATTATTAGCCTAAAACATGTCATGTGCACATGATTATGTGTTGGGTGCTGTTAGGGTTACAGTCTCTTTGTTAGCGCCAGTTATCTAGTTTGTGATTGTAAAACCATGCTTCTGAAGGAAGTGAATGATATCAAAGCTAATTGAGCAAAACTACAAAATTGAGACCAAAATTACCTCATGGCACAGGCCTTATAAAATGTCACCATTTGGCAATATCAAAAATATTTTACGACAAAATGGCATACAGTGTTTCAGCAGGACTGAGGAGCAATAAAAGATTTAAATCATTCATGAGTTCTTTCCTTTTTGCAGTTTCTCACAAAGAGTTGATTTTGCATATGATGTACAGGAAAATCGTGCTCTATAGTATGGCATCTATCATTATTAAAGGTTTTATAGCCAATAAAATGACATGTATTTTAGATGTTTTTGAGGTTTTAAACAAATCTTAAAAAAAAAAATTCACATTTACATGCATGTGCTAACGTGGGCAAAATATATAAAATAGTGTAACACTTTATTTCAAGCTGTCCTTATACTTACTATTGTAATATCAATCAATTATTCATAAGCCAAACCCTAATTCTAACCATAACCATATTGTAAGTGCATGTAATTAATTAATTTTACTCAGTACTATATAATTACACTGTAACAAGGACACCTTAAAATAAAGTGTAACATAAATAGTAATAAAATAAATATAATACCAAACAACATTATTAATTTTATTCAGCAAGGATGCATTAAATTGATCAAAAGTGACAGTAAAGTCAATTATAATGTTTTACATTTTATTTCTTTCTTTTCATCAAATAATGCTCAAAAATGAACGATTTAGCAAATTATTAAAAACTATTATATTCTCTGTGCATTTTCACAAAATATCTATCAGTTTTGAGAAAAACAAACAAAAAAAAAGTGACAGAAACAAATACCAAGAATGCAGAAGGTCAGTGACATGATCTCAATGGGAAACATTCCCCACCTCCATCCATTACATCCTTAATTTGGGTGTAAAACTGACAAAGGCACTTTGGAGATTTATGTGCTTCTTTGTACTGTTGCCTCCCATGTGTGCAGCCTCTTAAGATGGTGACTGGACAGGCTAGCTAAGATTTTTTAACACAGAGCACAGACACCTTTAATCTACCTCACAAAAACCCCTCACACTCACTTGTTTGGATTAGATCAGGCCTCCACACATGGAGAAAGCATAGAGGGCAATTAAAAACACACTGTATCCCTGCCGGTGGCCTTTTGCACTGGCAATGGCTTCCACACTTTTGAGTGGGGCGCGTCTGCTAAACAGATAAAGCGTCGTTTGGCTTCTGTTACACTTTGCCCGCTGTCAAGCAGAAGTTACACATCCGTCCACTTGAAGCCGCCCTCTGTTTATTTGCTTATACAGCTTGGTAGGAGGCCGTGCGTTTGGTCGTTAAGACTTTGATTGCCACCTGCACCTGTCTCAGACAACGCTGTTTGTTACAAAGTCTGCTACTTCATTCGGAGCTGCAGGGGAACATCTGATGGGCGGGGAAGCCTGGAGTGAGGGATGACTCTCTGTCCCACAGCCTTTTTACTTTCTCTTACCGGTCTGTTTGAATCAGCCTTTGTGCAAAAGATGGAGTGAGTGGCCATAGGGTAATTCTATACCGCATTTACCTCCAAATGAAGCAGCAGGATGAAGTGAGTCATTTGGTTCAGATAAACAAATTTGTGCAAACCTCAGCTCTGCCTGGCTCCGGCCTCAGACGTGTCTTACAATGCAGCAGAAGTACTTTAACACGAAATGACCGAAAGTAAACTAGTGCTAGATGACACTACTTGTATTTGTTTTAAGAGAGCCATTTACACAGCCAATATTTGAAGTGTGAAGTGTGCAATCTTTAGTTCGGAGTCTTAGTCATAATCTTAGTCCTATTGACATGATTACCTCATAACCATACAAGAAAAATATCAATGCTCTGGTCCATTACATATAAGTTTATATAATTTCACCCTCTTTTTGCATGCTTTATCACTTCATATTTGTACTATCAAACAATTGTATGTTTTTACTTTTTTTTTTTTACAGTTTACTGAAATTGCAATTTCATATTCCACAATGTAACGTTTTTATGCAATTACATGCTTCATTTGTCAATCTGAGAAAATGGGTTTCCATGTGTCTGAGGGCAAAACATGCAGAGGGCTTTCTTGTATTAACCAAAATATTTATTGCAGCTGCAAAAAGTGGTTATTTTTCTGGCAACATATTGTGATATAAAATGTGGAACACAAGTAAGAACAGGTCTGTTCACGGTAAGCCACGCCATGCTATGCCTGAACGCACAAATCATTCTAGTCTTCCATGAGAGCCCAGCTATCTAGTGTAGGAAGACGCTATAATGACATCTAAATCAGTGATTCTCAATGACTGCTGTTGTTTTAGCATTTGACTTGCTTCTGTTTTACTGCCAGACCGCTTTTGGCTCAGGATTTTCCTCTTCAGAGGCCAACAACATGCACCAAATGTTTCACATTATCGGTGTGAAAATCCCCCAATTCTTTCGCTTTTTTTCCTTACAAGTCCATGCATCCGTGGAAACTTGATATTTCATATTTCATTCTGGTTTGCGGATGTCATCACGAGAGATGCTGGTTCACATGCAACCGGCCGCCCGAGGCCTTTGATCAGCTTGACCACGACTAATTACAAATGGAGAACAACTGAAAGAAATATCGAGAGATTTCATGGGAATTGGCACAATGGCCCGAGCTTCCTAATTCCAAACGTTTACACAATGTTCACCAAAGAGGTAATGTGTCGCTTCCAAAAATGTTATGGGGTAAAATTTGAAAGAAACAACACCTCTGTTGACAGTCAAGTATATATAAAAGTACATTTCTCAATGCCAAATAAACATAACATGACACAACAAATACATTCTGTTCTGAAAATAAGCTTCAGATCCAAACTGAATATGATCGTAATACAAAGTTAATCTGTCAATTTTTAGACTATCTGAGTTTATAACTAAAACCATGTTGAAAGTTTAACCAGGAAAGGCGAACATATGTGATTCAGAGCATCTGAAATAAAGACCCGCAGCTCTGGAAAACAATATCCCTGAGCTGAGATATCAAGGGAAAGATGTAAAAGGAAATTTAAAGCAGCATAAATGTTCTGAGTGTTTAAGAGTGGTGCAAAGGTCCCAGGGGTCTCATCTGGCAAAGGCCTTTGTTCACAGGGTAGGATGTATCCAGCAAGATAGTTTCCTCTCCACAACATTCCTCGTCTCAGATGTGCTCCACTGTATGTTTGAGTTCCTAATCAGTTTACTACAAAACTACAACAAACTATTTATTTCAACACAGTTGGGATGTCAAGAATGTTCACTGGAAAACAAGCAGCTGAAATGGCATGTTAGTCCACATAGTTTCTCTAAGGCATTTCTAAAAGGCTACAGATTTTTTTCCAGAAGAGATGCCAGGTCAAGCCTGGTCACAGCAGCAGGTGACTCAAGTGAGGTCATTATGTGGTCGTTAGGGTGATTTGAAACCAGCGAGCAACTGCTGGGTTTGGAGGTGAGAGCTGTCACACATCCTGAGTGTTTTTGTTTTCATTCTGCTTTCCTTCTTTTTTTTTTTCTCCAGGGATGCTGTCTCACGCCATGGCTTTTACTTTTTCCTAACAAGCGTGAAATGCATGTTATCTTCAAAAAAGAAAGAAATTAGACAGACTAGGTGCTTGGCCGCGTAATAACAACAGTAATTCATGCCAGTAAAAAACAAAACGTAGTTTGAAAGAAGGCTTTTTCATGGACATCTTAATCGACACAGCTACACGGCTGCTTTTGTCATCAACGTTGCTGTAATAAATCAGAAAATTACAAATGCGTGTCGTACTTTTGTTTCAATTGTTCACACAGACAATTTCAAAGCTGTTATGGATCCATGAAACCTATTCTCCCATGTTTTTGCTTTCTCAAGCCATACTGTGATCTGCCTGGATTCATCTTACATCTCTTTCTCTCCTCTGTTTGCAACAGGTTCACTGCCATAGAAAGAGAACTGTTCCATATTAAATCCTCTCAACTACCTGTCTGATAGTATGCCAGCTGTATCAAAGTTAGCCAGGCCTTCCCTGCAGAGCTGGAGAGCACAGATAGCCTTGGCCTTCACAGAGCCTCGTAATGGCTTAGGGTGGTATTTAGAAACTTCTGAAGTGATATGGTCACTTTGCACGATGAACATAGTTATATACAAGCATGCAAGTGTTATGTATTTTTTTATATATTTTTTAAAAGGTCTCAAAAGCGAAAGCTAACATTTTGTTAAATCAGAAATGCAGTAAAAACAGCATTCTAATATTTGATGCTCAAGAAACATTTCTTATGATTATCAATGTTAAAAAAGTTTTGCAGCTTAATATGTTCACTGAAACTTTGATTCTTTGATGAATAGAATGTTCAAAAGAGCATATTTTATTTGAAATATACATTTTGTGTGACATTATTAATGTCTGTGGGAAAAAAAGTGCTGGATTTAAAAAAAAAAAACTGAACACAGCAACATATCCAAAATCAGACTTTACTGTTGCGCTTATGATGTTATAAAGTTATGTGACCTGTAGGAACCAATGAGGATATATACATCATCCTCATCATCATTTATATCTGAATTCATTCATATGTTAATCTGAGCTAATTTGATTTCTATTTGAGCAAATAAAGGAAAACACAGAGCCTATTTTTTAAGTTGAAGTGCATTTTCCATGCTATTAAAGCTTATCATAGTAGAGGAACAGAAAATTGAACAAATTTGATGAGCTACATGGCTAAGCTTTTAGAGGGTCATCACTGCTTAACGGTTCTGTCATGTGTATCTCAATCACAGGCAGCTGTGTGGGCTGTTTTCTGTACTGTATGGTCATGTGATGGAAATCATGCACAGTTTGCAAGATTAATAAGACATTATAGTACTTTTTAGCACATCTGACCAAGATCTTCTAAGCAGTTAAGTACAACAAACTAAAAAATAGGACACATATGAATTCATTCATTTACTAAAACCTTCCAAAACTACTTCAAAATCCTTTTATCACATTAAACAGTACAAACAAAGTCTTATTTCGGGCATGACCTGAATGTACACTCTTCATCATGTTATTTCCTGAGCATCAGCTACAGCTTCTTCTGTTTCCTGGACTTCTGAGAAAGCCTCTTCAACAAGTGCAGCCGTCGCATGCCACACAAGTATCTAGATACTGTAACCAAGTCAGAACACATGGGCCGATGAGAGCACACTGGATCTGACAATCGCAGAACTATGAAGTTTGTCATGCTGGAAGATTATCAGCTGGGGAGCAAAAACACATGTGAAGAAACTGAAGAAACAGAAATGTTGATCGATTTATAACACTGCGCGTGATTTATTAAATGGTAAATAACCCTTAATGCCAAAACCATCTCTTTTATATCAATTCCTACACACAAGTAAAGTATGTAACAGCACCCTTTCTTTTTCAAATACAGTTGTTTTGATAAAACGTGCTGTAAAGGAGCAAAAAACATGCCAAGTTCTTCAGACAGACGAGTGAAAAATGTTCATCTGTTGACACTTCTGATTAAAAGTAGCCATGGTTTGAGGTAAAAAATGACTTGTGTTCAAATGGCCTCAAGAATTCCTGTCCAAAGACATGCAAACCGATTTAGTTCTACACAGCGTGGCCATATAATGGCGAGCCACCTGGCCCTGGCGCTTTTAATGTGGGAAATTTCAAACTAATTCCACTTCAGAACATCAGCTGGGGTTCCCAAGACAATGCACCTGACACTAAAAAAAGGTTCACAGGACTCTACAGAAAGACAGATCACTCCCTTGAGGATGATCCTCATTCTCCATCTCCAATCCACCGGCACCTCCTAAGATTCTCACTTGGTCTCATCAAAGCTGATGCAGTAGGTGAGTGTGTGTAAAGATGAGGTGTTGACCACCTGAAGATGAGAACGATTAAGGTTCAAAGCACCAACCATGGGGTTGTCTAAGTCCCAGCTCGCACATGGCACTGTTTTGAATGTGGTTAGTAATGGAGAAATGGCTGTTGTATTCTCCGCAGACCATGTAACTTGAGGAGGCCGCCGTTTCTGCCTGGAGACATGCTGGATCGCAGCCACAGGTTACTTGATGCTTTCAGAGTGAACCTGTAGGTTGCAGCCACCTCTTGGGTCCTTCAACCTCAAATGCGAACTCCATCAAAATATCATCTCTCATGTGCTGGAGACACCCTGCTCATTTTGTCAACCCTTAACACCTATGAAACCAAACAGCCTGGATACCTCCGCAGGTCTTTATTACTGCTCAGTTTTACAAAGATTTGACACAAAAGAGTCATAAAGATTACAAGATCCATACACCTTTCTATAAAAAGGTTGCAAGCAACCCAAAAGTCAATGCTATTATTTCAGCAGGTCTTTCTCATTCCTGCAGTAACAGAATACTTCTTTTATTAACCTGGTTGGTGGAAATGCAGAGCACCTTTGAAAATCTTACCATTCTATGTTAGTGCTGGGGAGCATCTCAAAGTAGGGACAATACTAATCTCAGTCTCAGACGTCAACCCACAGGCCGCTGGCTTGAATGTCTGATGCATATGGCACACCTATCTGGAAATTTCGAAGTTATCATCAGACTGGTTAAATTATACAGGATTTCCGGGAGATGTGTGTGTCATTTTCTTTAACGTTCCACCTGGAAACAAACTTGTTGCTGATGCCAAACCCCTTGCGAAAGAACACCCTCATGTGTACAACTGTGATGATAAGCACTTATCAGAATCAAATAAACACTAGATTTTCAAAAGTATGTGAAACATTTCAAATTCACGGCATAGAATTTTTTAAAATACGTTTTTTTTACACACTGGTCTGTTATTGTGGCAACATTTCCATGCCCTGAAATGTGACGCAGAACGTAACGTACTGTGATTGGTAGTTTGTCATGAGAGGGCCTTGGCAAGTGAACGCAACCATGTACTCCAGACCTTCAGTCATTAGTCTAAAGCTCTAGCTATATGCGAGGCTAAAACATTACTTACCTATAAAGAGTAAGATAAAGGAATAGTTTACCTAAAAATAAAAATTCTGTCATCATTTACTCACACTCAGATAGTTCCAAACCTATATGAATTTCTTTGTTCTGCCAAACACAAAGGAAGATATTCGGAAGCAAGTTTATAACCAGGCTATTTTGAGTCACCATTGACTTCCATAGAAATAAAAAAATACTATGGTAAGTCAAAGCTCACACAAAACAGCCTTGTTACTAACATTTTTGTATCAAAAAAGCACTACACTTCAGGAGAGCTTAAAATTATTCAAGAAAAAAAATCATGAATTCACTAGTTTGTCATTTCAGCTTGTCTTATTTGAGTGAATAATCTAATAAATGCAGTTGTATGATTTTGATGTATGCATTCATGCTTTATTTAGTTATATTTACAGTAAATTCCTCTAGTAATTATCTGCTCAGATTTAAATCTGTCATCCTATTAAAATGTTTTCTCCAATCAACAGCCCTCACTGTGTTTGAAGTACTGTAGCTTACTACACTGTCTACACCTACTTAAAGGAAAAGTTCATCCAAAATGCTTTTGATGATTTACTTTCTTCTGTGGACAACTAAAAACATATTGTGATGAAGAAGAAACATCTCAATGTTTAGTTTTTTGTCTATACAGGACATTAATTGACTCAAATGCTTTTTGGTTTCCCAATGTTCTACAAATGATTTTAATTAGTGGTCTGAAGGAATGAGGCTTTGTAAATTATAACAGAATTTGCATTTTGGGGAAACTACTGTATGTCATCAATTTGAGTTTAGTAAACTACAGTAAACTCTAAAGCAGCTTATTCAATGCTGGTTTTCATACCTCAGACTTTGCCAGAATAATCTATTAAGAAAGTAGAAGATAAAAAGTAACATTTTGAATTACTTAAGTCATAAAACAAACTATTTAATTAAGTATTTCTGTCATTATGGGTGGGCTTAGGAGAAAGGTGCAAGTATGCATACTTGTGACACATTGCTGAGGAAGGGGGAGAGAACCCATCCAGCCATCAATAAAATGCAGATCTTTCACATGTAGAAATACCACACCATCCATCACACAGCAGGTAGTCCAGACTCATGTGCACGTCCTCTAAACCAAATCACACCACCATACGGAACATGTGTTCTCAAAATGTGTGACATCTTACCCACACTGCACCTCAAAGTGCAGGATTTCAAAGGCCCACTGTGGCATTTATTGTGTCTACCTGGACTGTATACTTTTTGCACAAAAGCAGTTTCGTTTTTATCAGCTAGGGAAACAGTTAAAACTGCTCTAAACCACATCACACATAAACTCTTTGTTTAAGCTGTAAACGTGCATTCGTATGTGTCTCGCCAAGTTACAGGTGCTCCTTGTGATGATGGTGTGATGATTTAAAGCAGTCAGAGAACTGAGATAACATCTTAAGTGAGTCAGTTGCAGTTGCGTCTGTATCTTTTGGAATCACATCAACTATACAGATTGTTATAAGCAACGAGATTGCAGGGAAAGATTGCGCTGAATGTCCCCAGGTGACCACTAGAAAGTCGAAATATGCGGGCATTAACCCACATTGTATAAGAGTGCAGATAATATAGCAGAGAAACGATACAGAACAGAGATAAAGTAGTGTTAGATGGCCACTTTCATTGATCACGTGCATCGTGGGTGAATGCAATTCTGACACAAAAATTATGTTTCCACTCACACTGCTAAAAACGCTCATATAAGCAAAGTTTACGATCAAAACGCCTCTATGTCGTTTACACAGGCGTGAAATTTCACCCCTTATGGTCAGAATCTCGCGTTCGATCAACAGTTTCTCAGGTAACTTCTCTGATGTGCCAAAATGCAGCAAACAACACCTGCATCCCAAAGTATTTTGCCATGCTTCGTCGCTGCGACAGATACACTACCGCTGAAAGAATGCAGGGACTTTCTCAAGTAAGAAATGACCAATCAGACACAAGGAGTGCACACCGAGACCGACTCCATCTGTCAAGTCCATGGCCGAGTCATGAACCCTCCTCTTCTGCCTCGTGCTTTGAGCGGTGAATGTGAGGTCTTGTAAAGGTACCTGCTGCACTGCAGGTCTGATTAATGCCTCCAGACGTTTGACAGGCTTTGAAGATCTCTACATCCATGCATGCAGCGGGTCAGCGGTGGAGGCCACGTGGTGGCGTGATGTCATTTTGTTTGTGGATGTTAAAGCGTTTTCGTGTCCTGCCATTCTCTTTACTTTCGCCATTGCCCTGATAGCGGTCCTGGTAGGGGTGCAAAATGTAATTCAGGATCAAAGCAGAAAACACAACATAGAGATAAATACAGGTGGTGTTCTGTAGTGCTCAGTCAGCTGCTATATAAGACACATAAGAGGTTTAAAGGCAAAACACTGAAAGAAAAAAACCACAATCTCTGTGTGCTGTGGCAATTTCACCAGTTAATTTGAGTCGATAATGACTATGCTGTTTTGGAAGTAATAATGACAGGGTGAATTTATGCAATAACATATTATTAAAAACAATGCATGATTTGTATGGCACAATGAAAAACGGCTGCTTTTAGCTGAAAAAAAAATGGTATGAACAGAGCATCAGCCATAAATGGGATACATATGCTACAGGACTTTTGGAATGATAGAACAAGTACTCTCTTTCCTCAATAAGAGAACGGCCGTTAGGGAATTATTAAGACTAGAGTTAGAGTTCATATTTGTGCTTGAAATGGCCTATAAAAGGCCAAATGATATCAAGCTGTGCTGAGGTATATTTTCTGATGTTGAAATATACTTAAATGAGTTATATGAGTTTAGTTTAGCAAGAGGAAAGATGACACAAATTGAGATTTTTTTTTTCCAAACAAAACTAAATATAAAATAAAAATAAAAAAAATGGCTACAAAGTAGGTTATTATTTATAGTATACTACATTACATTAATAATACAGTATTCAAGTATAATTCTGACATGACTAATGACTAGACAATGGAAAAACTCCCACAAATAGGAGCAGTGCAGCACTGGAATCATCTTACCTGTTATGTGTTGTTTTGTCATCGGTTACAGTTTATCTTTGAAACAAGATTATAAAGTTTGTCTATACAAATACAGGCAGCCCTTGTTTATGTAACAGACTTTTTAAAGAGGTACATTTTCTTTATCAGAAATCAGTATTTACCAACAAACACTGCTTAGCTGTTCAGTTCATTGTTCCGCTATTAAGCGTTTTTTCTTAGATATGTAATACAAGGTCAAAGTGTCTAACACCTTTCTAAGAAATGTATTTTTACTGCACAGGTAGTTGCAGTAAACAGAGAATAAACAGTAAATATTAAGCATAAAATGAACCGGCTGTAACATAATCCTACATTTTTCTTCTTTTATACCTTGCAATTGAGCAACTGTCACTTAAAAAATAAAATATTAACCACAAAATACTATTATCATTCCAATTAACTAAAAAAAGTCTGATAATTCTAATAATAAATAATTCTAAAGTCTAAATAATGTGTAAAAATTCGAAATTCTTAAGTTCTGCTGAAAACAATTATTTGGTCAACAAATTGAACTGTATTACCGTGGCTGCATAAGTTTCTGAAAAAAAAATAGATTTGTTTACTTATGAAGACAGTTGTCAATAATGTGACAGTAATCAAATATTTGATCATTGGAGGTACAGTAGGTCCAGTTCCATGCAATCCGGTTACTGCCATCTTTGTGCCCTTGAGGGAATAGCAAAGCAGGCCATGCTTCAAGTCTTAAAATCAAGTGTGCTTCAAGTCACTTTGGGTGAAAATGCCTGCTAAATGACAACCAAAACAGTACACGTCATGTCAGTAGTTTCAGGAAAAATGACTGTTTTCTTCAAAGGGTTTACTGTGATGTTGTAGGTCTGCCTACATATTTGCACTTTTCGAAGGGTCAACTTTCTATAGATATACAGCACTTTCATTGTATATGTTAAGAAATAGCTAAAATGTTAATAAAGAAACTGACAGCACATACATAATTTAAGTTATGGTAACATTTATCATTACTCAGCAAATTTAAACAGGAATCCACAAGATTCTGTGAATTCTGAATAAAGGTGAAAGATTCATCATGTGCTTTTTTCCTCACTAATTATCACCAAGAATTTGCTAATGTGACTATATATTGTGAATGTTTTGAGGTGCATTTTATTATATTATAGTACGGTTACTATATTATTTATGGGGTTTTCTTCAGAAAATGTTGTTATTCATTCATTCTTGACAATTAAATTTTTTTCTAAAACTGTTTGCCAACTTAAACTGCCAAAAATACTAAATAAATTACAATATTTCTTTCCTCAATGTCCACCTAATTTATAGTTACAGAAGTCTAGGTTCAAGGACACGGAACAGAAAATAGCTCTTTATGCCTCTTCTAAAAGCAAACACATCCAGCACATCTCAGATGTACATTGTATAGAATTGCTGTTGACATGACAACTTATCTCTTTGGCAATGAGCTGAAGAGGCTTGTTACATGCTTCTGTGACACTTCCAATCAGCACTAGCACTAAAGTGATAGTGAAAGACAAGGAGGCAGAGGCCCAGCCCAGTCACTTTGCCTGGGCCCATTCATCACTGGAACCGCATCATGCTTTATTCCAATAAAGCCTTGTGAAACTAGAGCTGATTTCTTGCTGAATTCCAACATTAGTCACAGGTCCATATTTCAGGATTAGCAAAGTCTACGGGGAGTAATTGTTGCCCTAGGAACGAATGAGGCCTGCCTGGGTTACCGAACCACTCTATTTAAGACATTTGTTTAGACATTGCTTTGTAAAAAAAAAAAAAAAAAAATTACTGTTATGCTACCAGATCAACTGCCACAAATTCCAGTCTCTCTAGCTGTCAGTGAAACCCTGTGAATGATGCCTGAGGGGCAAACAACAACAACAAAAAAGTTATTTAAAGAGGCTTCAGTGTGTGTTGGTGATGTCTAATGGTTACCTTGCAAGAGCTTAATTGTTACCCAAGTACTAGAAAGCTCCAATTTCACAAGTTTATACGAGGAGGATCAAGACGGGAGACCCTTCATCAGAAAAAGCACTTAAGATCTGTGCTGATATTCGATAGAACTTAATCACTGTTTAGAAAAAATGGCGCCTGTCTAAGCACTCTTGGATTGGATTCCTTCATTTCCATGAGCGGATTGTGATTTCTTGGGAGACTTGCATTGACTCGTATATGATCCCCAAACATTCCAGATCACTCGTTCATTCATTTGTTTTCAGCACTGTGCTAATGCTCAATGTCTCTCGAGAGTGCGAGTTCTTAGCGGTTCTACATTAGCATTTTACGTCCAACCACATGCTAACATTCTCGCAACATAGCTTCACTAGCATTTTAACCATAATATTTAGTCAGCCCATCTTCTGTGGTTTACCTGAAAGTCAACTCCTGTGACCCACGATTCCTCAGTTCTGCCAGCGCACAGTGAACTCCGTGTGAACTGAGAGTTAATGAATACAGCTCTAATACACTGTACGGGTGTAATGTAAATGTGACTGATCTTCTTATGTCACTCCATGCACTTCAAGAGAAATGTAGGCTATATATACATAAAAAAATAAATGATTACTTCTCAAATAACAGCTTATTTGATCAATATTGACAGTCAGAATTTAATTATTTTGTAGTTGTATATATATATCATTAAAAATTTATATTTGACATCTAGGCAATGAGTGTAATATTTTTCAGCAGTTTTGTGTGTGTGTTTGGGCAAGAAGAAAAAACAAAAATCCCATTTAATTAATTTATTACATGAATTGTATAATATATTGTTATCGTCTTTAAACACTTAAATCAAAAGAATAATAAAAAATGGTGGGTAAAGTGTTTATATCTGTTAAACATTACTATAGAAATAACAGTAAATTATGCACTTGAACAACTAACCCTATACTAGACCCTAATCATATAGTAAGTACATGCTGTTAAATAATATTACTCAATACCTCTTAGTGTATTTACACTGTAACAAGGAAACCTTAAAAAAAATTGTGACAAAACATTGCAGATGAGTTACTTGGATCAGTGACTGGGAAATAACAAGTCAGCACAACCCTGCATTTGTAGCCTGTAATAACTTGCGATGGATGAGAAATAAAAGTAATGTGTGTGACAAGGGCCGATATGATTAATGATAAAATCTTGACAGCGTAAACTTTGAATCAGACATCTGTGGAGAGCAGATCTGTTGTTATCAGACAATTGGGGAAGTTTCTCTCTGTTTGTGCACACTTACTGTACCAGGTGAAGTTGAGACTTGTAGAGTGCCACGGCCATTGAAAGGCAACAGAAAAGCTCGTGAGCACTGTTTGGAGTTTGGACACTTGAGATCTGGCTGTGAGGGGATGTTGCTGCTTGGTAAAAGGAGAGGAAAAGATAATCAGCTTGAGCAGGATAAGGGTGCGCTGTGTTTGGTTTGTGACTTCACGGATTTGACCTTGAACTGTACATTAGGTCAACATTTTAAAAGAACCTTTTTCCAAAGTAAAGTAAAAGCTTGCACAGCTTGCACAGATGAAATAATAATAATAGGGTCTTTCGCATTGCGAAATGCCTTGTTTTTTATTTTTAAGCATATCTAAATGTACAAAAGATGTCTTAACAGAACACCTTTCTGCAAGCGGCTCCTGAAGTGAGGGCCGTTCTGATGGTAAGGCCGTCCACAAGGTCTGGGGGCTGGTTTCTCCGGATGGTTTCATGGAAATCAGAGGTGAGTGTGGGATCCAGGATGTCCCGGGAATTCACCCAAGACCGTGCCTCCGGACTGTAGCCTTCCCAGTCGATAAGGTATTGCAGTCCTCAGTGTCTGGAGGTGAGGATTTCATGGACTTGGATTTCAAGGATTTCAAGGCCATCTCGTCATCGATGATCAAGGGAGGGGTATTGCTCTCTGCAACCTCGTCCTGGTTCCTTTCTTCTCTCGGCCCACCAGCAGGTTTGAGCAGTGACACATAGAAAGTTGAGAAATACATTAATTATCTGGCAGTTCAAGACGATTGGAAACTGGGGTTTCCGTAGGAAGTTCTGCGCATACTCTGTCCAGATCAGAAAGCAACTCCCGTCCTGTTGGTTATGATGGCAATAAGATCTAAGAAACCGTGCTAACTCCTGATTGAGGCATTCTGCCTGACCGTTGGATTGAGGATGGTACCCCGATGTGAGGCTGACATTAATGTTCAATTGAGAGCAGAAGGCGTGCCAGACAGGGAAGTGAATAGAGGTCCCCGGTCTGAGACAATGTCAGCGGATAAACCATCAAAGCGAAACAATTGCTTCAGCTTGACCTCAGCGGTTTCCCAGGATGTAGGAAGCTTGACTAGGGGAAAGAGTCTACAAGCTTTAGAGAAGCGGTCAATTACGGTGAGTATGGTTGTGTAGTTTATGGATGCTGGCAAGTCAGTGATGAAATCAATGGCTATGTGGAACCAGGGTCGTTGAGGGACTGGTAATGGTTGGAGGAGGCAAAAAGACTGATGCTCTCAGTATGTAACAGGCTGGTCTAAAGTTTGAGTTCCTCTGTGACAAACTGAATTTTCCCTGGACCCCGAGGACATCAGTCTAAGGCAGCCACGGCCAAACGGGACCCACATTGAAGAGAGTGAGATCATGGCATTTAGCAAAACTCTCATCGATAAAATTCCCTGCAGCCCCCGAGTCAATGAATGCAGTTGTCTCAATGTATCTTTCCTTTGTTCTTACATGCTGTATACAGTTATTTCAGGGGAATCAACTGGAGGAAATTCACTTACCCTGGAGTTCTCATGGCGCGACGATCTGGTGGGGCAGGAGGCGCGGAGATGTCCTGACTGACCACGATACAAGCAGAGGTGGTTTCTCACTCTCCTCTCTTGTTCCTCCTGAGATAAGAGAGTGAAGCCAATCTGCATGGGTTCGGGGTCAGTGTTTACGGTAAGTGGAGCATTGTGACGGCTGGAGCATGTCTATGATGTGACCGTATAAGGTTGTCCATGCGGATGGCCAGCTCCATAAACTCCTCTGACTGCAACACGTCATTCAATCTCTTCTGGTAGAGCAATTTGAGTGGTTCGTTGTCCCAACCTGTCTGTGCAGCGAGAGTGAAGAACATTAGCGTGTAATCAACTGCGGTGGATTTATCCTGATGTAAGGTCAGTAGCTCCTCACCTGGCTCCTTCTATCTGGCAGAGTGTTTGTATAACTCACAGAACTGCCGTCTGCCCTCCCACATGGCGGTGGTCCAATCCAATGCTCGCCCGGTGAGCAGGGAACACAGGAAGGAGACTTTGCTGTCATCTGTGGGATATAACTTTGGCTGTTCATTAATAAACAACAAGCATTGTAACAGGAACCCCCCTTACATTTCGTTGTATTGTCATCATACTAGCCAGGAAGTGAGAGATGGGTGTTGGTTAGGGGTTGTGGCATGATTGGGTTCGGTTAATTGGCCGTCATGTTAGAGAGAGGGCTAGCGGTCGTGGGTGGCGTGAGCATCTGCATGTTTCTCACCAGTTCCTCCATGAGTGAAGTGAGCTTGAGAAATTGTTGCTGGTGAGTGGTCAGGCTTGAAGCTTGGGTAGATACCTCACTAGCCAGGAGGTACAAAGCCACTGGATCCTGTTGTGGTGAAGTGTTCTGCAATGAGGAGTCAGAAGCATTTGGATCCATTTAAGGTTTTCTTTAATCAAGGTCAACAGGTAGGGTCAGTAACAAAGAAAACAGAGCACTGCAGACATAAAAGAATCGTAGTCGAATACCAAGCAGAGATCAGGGCAGGCAGCAATCAAACACAAACGAGAGCAGGCAGAGAAGTCAAGGCAGGCAGCAAACAATCGTAGAAGAGTCAACAGTCCTGGCTAATACACAGAAAGGGGAATCGCAATAAAGAACGCTGAGAAATGTCGCCGGGGCAAATAACATTTTGAAAACTGAAAAAACATTGATTTATTTGATGGTCTAGTTGCTTATTAGCATGCATATTAGAATATTAGCCATGGTTAGTAGTAATTAAGCACCTGTTAATACCTTATTTTATATGACTGTAACACCTGGTTCATTTTATTTATTTATTTATTCATTTTTATTTTGTTTTTTTATTTTGTATTTGAAATTTAGATGTAATTGTGAACAATAATATTTTTAATGTTTGTTTGCTAACATTTTGTTTAGCTTGTTAGTTCATTAAACAAAGTTTAAAGTGAACTTTTCAGTTGTATTATAGAGCTAATGTTTGTCAATTGGAGCTTTAAAGGGATATTTCACCCACAAATGATAATTTGCTGTTTACTGAGGCCATCCAAATGCAAGTGACTTTTTTTAAATTCCTGTATGTTTAGTGTGTATGATCAATGTTTTAAATGTTTTATTTTTTCAACTATAAAAATGTGTTATGTAGTAAATCCTAGTTGAAGTAACATAAAACACATAGATTAAATGGACAAATTTTAATCGACATAACTTCTTGTATTCTTCTAAATATTTGACTAATGAAAAAATAATTTGTTGAATGAATGGACTACAAAACTAGTTCACTAAAGCTTGAGCCAACTAAAAAATCGATAATAAATAAAATTCAGATAACACTTTGAAGTCAGAAACTGACTTAACATAACATTTCTGTGGAACCTGTTACTAATAATAATTTGTTGAAAGCGCTTGAATTTTTTTTCACATTGCAGTAAATAGGTGGTCCCTATTCTAGTGTTACATCATTTTATTGTAGACTCTGTTTGTTTAATTTAGCTACTTTTTATTGTATGAAAGAGTAACTTCATAAAACAGCAACAAAGGCTCAAAGAAATTCAAGCATTCAAAATAACCCATTATTGTAATCTTTGAACAATCAACTGCAGACAAACATGTTTTAGATTCAGTAGATAACACTAAGGTGCTCCCACAGCCTGCATTTAGGTCAACAAATGAGGCACAGAATGTGAAGTATATTCAATTCTTTCAATCAGCATAAAGTATTAACTTTGCAACAGCTTTCAATGAGAAACACAAATAATTCATATGCCAAATTTGTTTCAAGTGGGTGTTGTTGTTTCAACTGTATAGAAACACTCCTCTCTTGTGAAGGGTGGACATGTTCCCACTAGCTACATAGCACATAATTCTCTTTTTATGTCTTGAAAAAAAAACACAATGAACTGAATGCCAGCACTTAACACTATATATAGCCTTAATAGAAACAACTTGCCAACCCATTGCGGGTTGCTTGAGCCAGTCCTACTTGTATGTTCTCACCCATGATTGTGTAAATAAAAACTCTCCATTTCTTAATTGAATAAATTTGATTCTATTGTATGTTGCATGAGAGTGAATATCAGCTGCATTTGTTTTTTACTTGCCCTTAGTAAACCTGAGGCTTTTTCAAACAGAACAAGCCATAGCTCAGCAAGCCTAAATTCTGTCAGAATCTCCCATGCATTTATGATGAAGAGTATATGATTACCTTTTGTGCCAGAACGATTTTATTATTTTGCACAAGTTGGAGACCGGACCACTTGTTTCATTGAAAACAGGTGTCACATTTTACCACTAGTTTCCATCGAGGGGCAGCTGCCCTGGAAATACCGTTCATCTTGCAGATTTAGAACATTCACGTGTGTGATTTATCGACAAAAAAAGACAGACAATGGGAAATAACATTGGGAACCAACTACAGTAAAGGTATGACTCCACGGCATAAACTACTAAGCATTTTTATTTTAAAGAGTTCACAGCACTAATTTACGAATATAAATGTTAAAGGGTTAGTTCAACCCAATTTTTGTTTCATTAACAAATTCCATTAATATTTCATTATTTTCATAAATTCTGTCATTAATTACACACCCTCATGTCGTTCCAAACCCAGAAGACCTTTGTTCATCATCAGAACACAAATTAAGATATTTCTGATAATATCAGTGAGACATCAGACCCTCCACAGGCAGCAACACAACTGAAATGATACCAGATCCAGAAACATAGTAAAAACATAGATAAAACAGTCCATGTGACATCAGTGGATCAACTTCAGTTTTGCGCAAAGAAAACAAAAGTAACATCATTTAACTCTACCATTCTTCTCCTGCGATTTACATTTTAGAGAGTATCAGAATGCATGCGTTCCCCCAGATGTAATCAAGGTTGCACAAATACGTTAAAGCTTGCATATGTAATGCATTGTGATGCTCCCAAAAACGGGGAAGACGTTAGTCAGGGAGAAGAATGGTTGAGTAAATAAATTATTTTAATAGTTTTTTTTTTTTTTTTGAGCAAAAAAAATATTCTTGCAATTTTATTATTAAAATTTATTAAAATTATTTTATTAAAATTTATCCTTGCATCACAATACTGAAGTTCAGGTGCTGATGTCACACTCTTTTACCGTTCTTGGCAAAAACTTGCTTAGTTCTGACTTGGACAATGTTTGATTAATTTATCTATATCTATATCTATATCTATATCTATATATATATATATATATATATATATATATATATATA
>JAUCMT010000134.1:1878529-1894785 GCA_032357475.1 Enteromius thamalakanensis
ATGAGTTTAAATATCATATTACATGACCTTATACCCATACTGAAAGCAACGACGGATAGTTTACCTCTGTTTTTGAAAATAAACTAAATCAAAGATGACCATTAAATAAATGGTGGGCGCTTTCAGAGAGAGCCCACCCACAGACTATTCTGATTGGCTGTGATATTTGATTGATTCTGTTGCGGTGTCGCGTGTAGTGTGAACACCCAAATTTCTGGTCGCGTGTAGTTAGGACACGGTGTAAAGCATTACCAAATACTAATAAACAAACAGTATAACTAATATGTAGGAAAATATTACATTGTGAATACCATAAATATTTTGTACATCACCTAAATCTAGTGAAATTTGAGAATATATATTTACAGCACAGAGACCGTATTAATGGTTACAATGGCAAATAAAGTTAATGTGCTATTTACCTCACTTATTGTTCTTGTAATTACCAGAAAAACAGTACTAAGAAAATCCCATTTCTCCCCTTTCATTACATTCATCCTTTTACGCTCCACTGTCTGAGCTTTTTATCTTCAGTAAACCACTTACCGCCCTCTTTCCTCTCTCGCTTTCATTTTTCCTCCTAAGTGAGATGATATTCCCTCTTCCATCCCCCCCGCATGCATCCCTCTCTCTCCTGCCTCAGTGTATTTGCGCGAGAGCGAATTACCAGGACATGCCTTTTCATTACTGTCACGAAGAGAAAAAGAGAGAAAGAGAGGGAAATAAATTGATATAGGAGCCATTCTCGCTTCCCCCTGGGCTTGCTTACAGTCGCTTGACAGACCTGGGACACGCCAGCCACCACTTTCTCTCTCTCTTTCACTCACACCGACCATGTTTCCTCTGCAGCACTTGAAGCCAAAACCAAATCCTCCACACAAGTGATTCAATGCCACTTCGGTTTGGGCCGAAGCCTTCCAAGAGAACTGTGTTAGAACTTTTAAAAAGGACTCATTCGAAAACACGCCTATTATTTGTCCATAATCTATTCTGTGACTCATTTAAACCCCAAAAACCTATGGGAAGAACACATACAAGCCTTGATGGACAAAATGACACCGGAGTTCACATCCTCTAACGGCGTGACTCGATGATCTACAGTCGGCGGTGTGTCGCTGAATGCATCTCTGCGGTTGATTAGCGTGGTAATGAGTGCAGAGAGGCTTGAGGGACGTGCCGGGCGGCCGTGTGGCTTAAGTGATTGTGGTAATTGAGTGGATAGTGACAGCTTTGCAATGGCCTAATTAAGGCTCTCTGGACTGGGGCCAAGATTTTACCGTCATAGTCACACTTTTAACAACCGAACCGAGACGGAAAATGGAGCTGAAATGCAAATAAAACTAAACCATCTGTTGTGAAGGCATGTCGGCGTACAAGTAAAAGAGTCTGGGATATGTTTTGTTTGACATAAGATTAAGCTAAAAAGCATTGCAAACAGCTGTGAAAATGATTTTTTTGCTTTTACCCGATGCACATGTTAGTATGTGCTGCTATACCTTTAAGACTATGTGCAAATAAAGCGTTACTCCACCCCAAAAAGAAAATTGTGTCATTAATCCACATTGACTGCCAAGTAAGACTGTCAAGGTCCAGAAAAGTGTTAAAGGCATGGTCAGAATAGTTCATCTGCCATCAGTGGTTCAACCATAACATTATGAAGCTACGGCAATACTTTTTGTATGCAGAGAAAATAAAAATAACAACTTTATCTAAAAATCCGCTGTCAAAGAATGTCAACGCACTAGCAACGGAAATTTGGGATCTGTTTCATATGAATTACACTGAGAATTCACACCAAAAACTGGCGCAAACCACTGGGAAAGAGTAACTTTTTTGTTACGTTTTGCTACTATATATGCGTTTGAGGTTTTCAACTTCCCCTTAAAACAATTCCTGTTCACACTGATCTGTGAAAACAACTTACAAATCTGTATTTGGGAAATTCTGTATTTAATTACATTTATTTTACAGATTTTTAGGCACTCCCAGAATGCATAAAAAAAAAAAAACACCACCACAAAATGTTATTTTTTTTTTGCTTTCGCGCAATGTTTGGGGTAACTCATTAAAAAACTAAAAAAAAAAAAAAGTAATGCGAGTTACATAATCTGATTGAAAGTATCTGGCCTATGGCGATGTCACTTAGTAAACAAACACTAGGTAAACACAATAAAAAAAGCAAACACAGGACGTCACCATTTTTGGTTCATTTTCATAAGTTTGCATTTTCAGACTCCCAAAACAATGCGGTTGCGTAAATAAATGGCCAGAATGTCTTTTAAGTTTTCTGTTTCTAAATGGTCCAATCACAGACCATTTCTTAAATTGAAAACGGCTGTATATGTGCTAAAGATGCTTTAATGTGTCCCTCTGTCCCCCTCAGCTCATGGCCCTCTCAGTCCGGTCGTCTTTTTCCCTCCCTTCTCCCCTGTGTGTGATAATCACCACTGCTGGAGGGGTATATGGGGGAGGAGGTGGATGGAGATGCCCCTGCACCCCTGCGGTGGTTTATCAGCCCAAGTGTGTCAGCACTGCAGGAGGACAAACCTGTCAGAGCTGAAAGAGTGAGAGAGGGAGGGAGGTTGAAGGAGAGTGGAGGTGTCAGCGTGTGACTGATTGCGGCCCTCCACTCGCAAGGCTATAGCCCCCTCCTCACCATCACCCCGTCTCTGCACACAAATCTCTTCGCACCAACACACACGAGCGCCTTCTGCCTTGCTTTTCAGTGTTGGAGCCATGCAGCTAATAGAACATGTCAAAAAGTACAAATACCTTGACTTCCATTGGCGCGACAGAAAAATGTTTTGGTTGAACCCTTCACACAATTACAAGTGAACCCATTAGGGAATGAATGCATTCATTAGTAATTTACTTTGGAATTTTTCATTTAAAATGTAATTTTTAAATTATTAAGTATCATTTATTATTTAAAAAGTGCAATTAAAGAATAATTTAAAATGGCAACGATGAGCATCCGACAGAATGATTAACTAAATGAATGCATTATAATTAATGCATTTATTAGTATATTTATTTTATTTGTCATTATTTACATTAATTTTTTTATGATTCTCTTATTCGAAAATGTACAAAAAATATTTTAGCAATTAATAAATTGGTAAATACAAAAATATAGCATAAGTTATAAAAACAAGAATGGGATGACATTGAACAGAATGAAGAATAAATGAATTAATTTATTTATAATTTTAAAAATATTTATTATGCATCTTGTAATGTATTAATTAATAAAAAGAAAATAGATTTAACAAATTGATACAATAATTAATAAAAAATAAATATACACACGTATATAAAACGATTAAAACCTATACAAGTGACTTATGTTATCTTTAGGGTAATTGTTATTTTTTTATACAAATCAACACACAGAATGCCAAATAGTATGAAATTTATGACCATATCCTTGACTAGTCGGTCTTAAGGAAGCTCTAAATAATCATGGGCCATCAGATGCAAATTTTATAGCTCACGCAATTTGCAATCATAGCATTTATTAATTATTTCCTTCATTCCTGTGCTACAAAAGCAGGTCGACACATCAGCAGTTACCACAGGCCCCTGCGCTCGCTCTCAGCTAAAAATACAGAGTGCTTCTGCAGCAGGAAAGCATTGTCGTTTCGACGCTGGGAAGTGCTGTGCTCATGCACGGCGCTGCTGACCACTGGTTCTGCTGTACTGAAGCTCAGACATGCTGAGAAAGGCCTTAATTAATGGAAAAAAGTGTGTGTTTGTGTGTTGGAGGTGTGCGAGGTGAGCCAGACGGGGGATGATTTATTCCAGTGTCACCTTGACCCCTGACGCAGAGATACAGCTCAATTAAACAGGATTGGCCCCACGGCACTGCTTTCATCTACTGCCCGTGAGTTCTGCAAAACACGCACACACACGAGGCCACATACACTGGATCCAAAAACATCCATATGGGGGGCTTTCACGTCCGTCTGCCACCAAAACCCAAAATGCTAATGACCTAAACCAAAT
Source organism: Enteromius thamalakanensis (assembly GCA_032357475.1). Classification (NCBI taxonomy): domain Eukaryota; kingdom Metazoa; phylum Chordata; class Actinopteri; order Cypriniformes; family Cyprinidae; genus Enteromius; species Enteromius thamalakanensis. The sequence continues at coordinate 1,882,535 of JAUCMT010000134.1, forward strand.
ATACCACTGAAACATAAATGAAGCAGAATTGATTCCCACAGGCTGCACCGTTTCTTCTGTGGTTATAACTGCTCTTCAAGCCTTCTGTTTCCAAACACTTTAAATCATTATCCATAGATCTATACAACTGGCCTCAGATCAGTGGTAGAACATGAAACAGAATCAACATGAAACAGCGTTCGCAACCGTTTTACTCCCATAATGTGGCGTGTTTGCAAGTGAAATACGATATTCAACGATTTAATCAGATTGATTTTCCTTTGCGATTTTTCTGCTGCAGGCAACAATGAAAAATACTTTCCCATTGAATCCTTCACCTTAAATTTTGGAGTTAGGTTGGGAGAATCCATTGGATGGTGCTGTGGAGACGTGCCATATTATATTTATATATATATATATATATATATATATATATCTATATCTATATCTATCTATATCTATCTATATCTATCTCTATCTATATCTATATATATATATATATATATATATATATATATATATATTTGCTGTACACAAGACTAAAACTCTAAGTTAGAAAACGGGTTATTCAGAAATATCATTCTCATAACTTAATGAAAACCACAGCAAAATACTTCACATGCACAACATGTTTATAACTCAATGTAAAGCACTATGAAGGATTATACTGAACTTTCTCCTGAATTGATCTAATGAAAATAGAGGCCGTATCATATATACTAGTTGTTGCAGGTGAGTGTTTGCTAAGGCCTTATGTCAAATGCCATTCATCTGATGACTTCTCTTCCCGCAACAAGTCATCACGAGCATGAAACAAGGTGAAAAAGTTACATACACACCCGTGCTGCACAGCAAAAACCCCTTCATTGTGTTTTCAATGCTGAAAAATGAAAACAAAGATTTGCCTTCTGAATGCTAACGTGAGAGGGCAAGGACGTACGAAATGATGTCTATGTACATAGGAATCAGAAATTAATTACAGATGGGGCAGCTGTCATTCTGCCAGTGGCAGCTCAACAAAGCTGAGCGGAATACCTGAACCGTGAGTTTAGAGGAGTAAACACTTAACTTATTCACTGCGCCTTCATATGGCATCTGAGCTTCTGTCAGAAAAAGACAAGCACTGTTATGTCTACAGTCAATTGAGAGGCAATTACGTGGGACTAATCTGTCATTACTGCTAAAACGAACTAAGCTCAGAGACATTGTATCAAGTCACATGCATCTGACAAAGCATGCCTGTCAGATAAGCTCGTTGCATACCAATGAGCGCAGCGCTTGTGTACTCAGGCATAGCATGAAAGAGAGAAAAGGTCAATGTTTACTGTATGTGGCATGCGAAAGGCCGATTAGCTCAAGCTGTCAATGATACGACAGATCTGCCTTCTTCAGAGTGGTTTTGGTTTACTTGTCACCAGAGCGCCATCGTTTATTAATTGTCTTTTACTGCCATCCATTTGGTGCCTTGATGATTCAATAGGCTCCTTTGTGGCCGTCAGCGTTTGGCCCCTGAGAATATGAGACTGACAAATTAAGATCGAAAGTCAGGCCAAAACAGTTTCTCACATACCACAAGCTTCATGTCATGCTAAAGTGTTTTGAAAACCCGAGATCTCCACTGACATGACTAGCTAATGTATGAAACTCCTCCTCTACAGCCCATATTCATTACACGCTTCAGAACAGCCAAAAACACTGGTCAATGGCCAAAGACACCGGTCCTGTGCTGTCTTACTCTCTGAAAACAATATCTTAATCCGGCAGAAGTCCTGAGAGGGCCGGACAGGATGTGCAATTGATTTTTTTCCATATGCATGTGTATGCATGCCCCTGGTGTAAAATAAATATACTAAAATAGTATTTGAAATGTATTAATTTCACGCTGAGTATAGTACAAATATATTTTGTAGTAGTTACATATTAATAAAGATACCCTGCAACTTTAGTAAGCATAATTATATTGTGCTAAGGTGGAACTATTGCAGTTATACTTGAAATATCTTGCATTTAAGTACTGATATTATTCAGTAGTGACATTAAAACTTGTTTTAATGTTAAGAAAAGTGCACTGTGCACAAGCTCAAATGAAGTTATATTTTTTATATTTGTAAGTTTGAGCGATATGTCAGCTATACTCATAGCTTTGAACCATGCTTAGTATGAAATGAATGTGTTTTAAATATATAACTTAGGATGGACACTGCAGATGTTCAAGATATCAGGATATTATACAGTTTTATGTTTTAATTTCTATAGCGTGTGTGCTGACATTTGAACATTTACTGTCTCTCTCTCTCTCTCTCTCTCTCTCTCGCACACACACTTGACACTAAGGGTGCGAGAATGAAGTAGCTCTAACTACTCCCAGATGGTAGTTGGTTGATGGTGTTAGTCGGGTATTTTGCTGACATCATCCCTCAGGAGTTGAAAATATTCAGTGTGACAAGTTAAAAACACATTGTGAGCTTAAATTGCCAAGCTCATCGTGGTTTGAAGCTGGAAGGTAAAGCCAACACACTCTTTTCAGGGCTAAAGAAAATATCTAGGAAGCCACTGACTCCTAAAATTAAGCATTCAGGTGTATAATTGATTAGTAATTGGTAATAACAATAATAAATAAATAAATAAATAAATAAAACATTCAGAGGCAATTTTCTTCTTATTTGAGGCTGCCATTGTAGCGATCCTCATCATATTTCTGCTATATATATACACACATTTTTCAATACTACATATGTGTGCTTTAAAAAATATTGTGATCACAAAATGTAATCCAACTTATCTTTTTACTGCCAGTCAAAGATACTATTGTAATAGATAGATAACAGATATCATACATTAGCTCATCACATGCGAGAAATTACTACTTTATAATGGTGACTTCATGTATATAGTTTTAAATTGACTGGAAACAATAATTAATTACTGTTTTTACATAAATTTTAGTGACCAACTAGGCACATTTTGTAACCATATAGTTTTAAAAGCCAAAATAAAAATTACTTTGGATGAAAGAAAGTATTTTAAACAAAGTTTTGGTGACCACTGACTTTCATTATAGGGTCACACAGAGTCGTTTCTTAAAATATTTTCTTTTATGCTCCACAGATATGAAAGATACAAGAATGTTTGCTTATTGGATCAGTGTTTGCTCTTCTTAACAAAAATCTGTCCAGACTATCAGACAATAAATTCAGGCCAAACCTCTGATTCTCAGTAAACCAAGACAATATGTTAAGAGAGGCAACCCAATCTTGTCTATTGTCTATATTTTTTTAATGAAGATTCTTTTTCCTGATAGTAATGTGTCTTAGTTTAGCAGATGTCACGCAGGTAAAGATGATGAATAGACAGCAGAGGATAATGGTGAGTGGCAGAACACCTGCAACAAAGGCAACTACAAAGAGGTCTCACTGACAGCGCTTCCTTCCCCCCCAGCCCATATCTTGACCCCTCTGGAATCCCGCACCATCTTGGAAAAAGATTTCCAGTGTTGCTCTTTATCAGATGCTGGTCCCAAGTGACTGTTAAAAACCCCAGGGTTCGCAAATCGAGTACCAGAGCGGCGAAATTAAAGGGTCAAGTGATGGAAGGTGTCCCACACCTGCGGATAAATCCACTTTCAATGGAATAGCAGAGAAGCAAATAAACATTGGCCAGAGCGTGCAAGATAAAAAGACAAGGATGTAGCCAACTGGCCAAGAGGGATCTTTAAGAAACCGTTTATTGCCGTGGATGGACAAAATAGACACCGCTTGGATTCTAAGAAGTCAGATATAGAGGTGCTTGACAGGTTCATTTGTATCTCTGGATGTTTTATTTCACAAGAACAGACATATATAGTGTCTATAGGATGATAAAAATAACTCAGTTCATTAGGCCACAACTTCTCCCCAGAAAACAAAAGAGCCTGGAAACGGGAGAGTGTCATGCATTGAAACATGACACGAGTATATTCAAACTTTTAAGTATCCTCCACAAACTGATATTTGTTTTAGGCATATTGGGTATCAATAACATCAAATTCAAGTGTAATGGCTCACGACAGACCCCTTTTGCCGCGTGGCTTCATTTAAATACGAAAGGCTTAATAAGGAAAGTTATCCACCTGGGACGCTCGGAATACCAACAACACCACGTGCAAAACAAACAAGCCCCCGAAGCAGATGTCACATGTAAAACTAAATATAACGTGCCTTTGGTTGGGTCACACCTGGAAAACACAGGCAATTAGCCAAAGCAGCCCATGAAAGCCGCTCCAATCCATGACATATATATTTAGCTGTGGCCGCTGTGCAAATACAGAGCGTGGTGAATGCCGATACTGCCGTGGAGACTGTAATAACCCATGTGTTCATATGACGCCCACACGAGCTAAAATTGTCTTGAATACATTACATTTGTTAAAACACTTGGGCCTATTGCAATGCGCATGGGATTGTTATTATAAGGCATATTTCCATAAAGCAAAAAGCCTATATGTGTTTATACTGTTGTGCTCATTTGACCTGGTAGTTAGAAGGCATGTTCTAGATTTAATTACTTGGCATTAAGCTGCTAAGTGTCATTTAACACATTTGACTAATTCAAATATGTATAGTGACTGATCACCTGACTATAGGATGAGTACAGGTTAGGCGACTACGCATGCCCTAATTTGGACAGTGGGCAAATTTCATGGTGGGCAGCCTGAGGAGGTAATGGTTTTAAGGCAAATTGATTTTGAAACCACTGTCCACTGTCATTTTCCATGTCAAATGAACGCTGGTCTGGTCTTTCCTGACCAGTGATTCTGAAGTGGAGGCACTTACCATTCAGGTTATTTGGAGGCTTTATTTGGATGAATTTACATTCAGGAACCTTGCACACATCCTTTTTTGAAAATGGCAAGAAAATAAAGGATTACTGCGGAAAGGAAGCAGAGACAGAGCCAAAACCATATACTTTGTTTACCTGTTCAAAGGCTATTCAAATACAACCTTTAGTTTGTGTCTTGCAGTCCAGCAACTTTTAATTTGATTTATTTCACTTCTGATTTTATTTCAGCCTATCTGTTGATCAGATTTGAGAAAACACAACATTCACAGACAGTTCATAGTACTTAATTGATTTGCTTAGAATGACCACTTTACATTTAAGATTCCTTGTGGCTTATTTATAAAAATAAAAATCGAATATAAAATGTGAATATCAACTTAAAATATCTGGGGGAAAAAAGAAGCTTTGCTTGTTTAATGTTTTGGTAACACTTTATTGTTTGGTTACACCTATTAGTTGCTTATTAGCATGCATATTACTAGAATATTAGCCATTAATTAGAGCCAATTAAGCAGATATTAATGGTTTATTATACATGAACTTATTCTACATCCCTAATCCTAACCAATAACTTACTAACTATTAATAAGCAGCAAATGTAATGAGGGAAAAGTCGTAATTAATAGTTAACAAGTGTTACCTATTCTAAAGTGTTACTAATGTTTTTTTCCTTCTTTTTGTTGTTTGTTAAAATCCCTGAATCGTGCACATGAAATCTCCACCTGTGTGACAAAAGGTAATTTATTTTACTGTGCGGTTGGAATTGCCTTAATAAGAGAAACAACCACAAGAATACAATCTGTCATTCCAACACTGAGGTCACATTCAACAACATGTCTATCTCACCTGATAGCGTCAGCCAGGTGTCAGCGAAAGCTGATGGGCGATAAGGTTACACTGCAAGCCAAATTACGTTTTGTTAGGGCTGTTACAATTTGTAAGTACATGATTACAATGTATCATTTCAATGTGTTTTAGATATCCCAATGAACTTTGATTAAAAATCAAAACAAAGAATTTAATTACAACTTCAATGCAATTTCTGTTTTTAATAAAAACGACAATAGATGTGTATAAATGTAATGGATTTCAAATTACAATGTTGCTGTCATCATAACTGCTCTTCTGCAAACATGATACAGTCTGCACTTTTAGCTTAACAATTAATGTGTCATTTGTCAATTATGTCATAAATGATACCAACATCTAACTACTTTCTATTTATTTAACCTTTAACAAAAACAGCCCAACAATATAGGGAGCTTTTTCAAAGCCATTTTAACTGTACCAATAGTCACATTCCTCCATTAAAGATAGAAAGTATTTCCATTCAGAACAATAGAATCCAAACTGATTTGCATAAGTCCCTCAGGTACAACTGAGGGCCAATCAGACATTTTTGCATTAGCTTTCCTTTATTGTTTGGTTTGTTGTGGAACAGTATATAGAGTAGAGTTTGCCTAATAGTTCTTTTTCATTATTTATTTTAATACTTTTTATTATACAGTATGTAAGCTGCCCCTTTGTTTTACCAAACAGCAGTCTAAAACTTTGAACCTTCATCTCTCAAGCACTCAACACCACTTGTATCTCTCCTGTACCTGTTTTTTGAGGTTTATTCAGTTCTTGATTTCTCTTAAGTACATACTAAACAGTGTGCTTCCTTTAAAATGCTATGCAAGCATTTACCAAGAACACAAATATAAATATCGCTATATTAATATTTATAATTTCACATTAAATGCATTTCATAACACTGATGCTTTTTCTAAAGTCATTAAATCTATTGTAGACTTATTAACAATAACTAAACGATAACGACTTTTTATTTACACAGTGTGTGCGTGGTTGGCTAATTAGATCATTAATTAACTGATCATATAAATGAGTTAAAACGGAGGCTTTTAGTGTCAAAACATGGATCACCCACCCTCTTAACACTGAACACTGTTGACAGACTCATTTATATGCTTTTGAACTTCACTGAAGGCTGGAGCACTGCCTCCCTCGTGTGGTAATATTATAAAACTGACGTTTCACAACACTTTTTTTTACACCAAAAATCTCTAATAGTCGGTTGTTAAACCTTAAACGGCCCATTAAATCTAACCCATTTAACAGCATTATGCCTTTTAGATCATATTTAAACAGGAAAACGGAAATGCAAATTAACGGTAAAACGCAACGTCCAAAGGAAAACATTTGGGCCAATAAACATGAATGAATAAACTGCAGTCTTCGTGACAATTTGCCTAATAAGGTGACATTCACGAACAATACCCTTGTCCAGAGAAAACTTAGCATTCTTATTACCCAACAGATGTGATAAGCAAATATATGGTGATGCTGAATTTGTATTTCGGATTTACTATATTCTAATTAAGAAGCTTTTGTTGTTAGAATGGTTAGGGTGGGGATGGACTTTATGGCCAATCAGGTACGTCCCTTTAAGTGTAAGAACCAACCAGTAGTAGAGGAGTTATTATTTTTACAATGAGAATTTGTTTGACACAACAATTAGTTAATTATTTTCACGAAATAAAGGAACAAATCACTTATCAATCTTACTTTGCTTTATGCAGCAAATAAAATAACGTTGCTCAGAAAACAAAACATGCTTATGCAACCTATTAATATGCCACGCATAGAACCTCTCAGTTCTTCCGTAGCGTAACGACAGAAAAAAAACAAAACGCCTCAATACATAGGGAGTAATGCAGGCATGAATTCAACACGTTCAATCCCAGTGACTGTGTGAAAACGTGATCATTTTGAAGCGTGCGTCCCCAAACGCCCCAACAGACGGCAGGGACTTCCAGTACTTTCGCTGCAGCGAAGTGAAAGTGCACTTGAAAGGCCCGCCCCTAAATTTTTTACGAGGTGATCGATCTGTTGCTCAGCCAATCACGCCATAGAGACGACTGTATTTCCTGTGCTCTCAACGAATCAGAAATGACAAAACACTAAAAAACGCGAACTTCAACTTGTCAGCAAAACAGAGGGGGAGGGGACCAACGAATGGCAGTCATATTTTTGAAGCTGAAATAATGTGCTAGACCGTTTATTCTGTTGTTTACCTCGCAGAAGGTAATTGAGTTTAAATACTCTTTGCTTGGACATTTATACTAATGTATATATGTCAGTGGGCAGCATTTTTGGCATTTGGCATTTGCTGATGAAACGTTGCGGGCTAGCATGCTAACATAACTGTACAGACGGTTAGCGAGCTGCTGCTCAATTACATTAGGCAGGGGGGCTTCACTGCTTGCTTGCTTTTAACTTTGACAACATAAAAGCAGGTGAATAAACCGCTCCTCGAAGAATGCAAAACTGTTTGTAATGCCAGGAAAAAGAAGAGCTGTTAATAAACGTGCATTGATGGTGCGCTGTGGTGGGAAGGTCCCAGAAAGTTTGAGATTTCAGGCAACTGCAATGGCGTGAAGGGGAGACAGTCATGACAGCGGGTCGAGGAAGCCATGATCTGATCAGAGCAACTCTCTTTAAGTTACAGCCCTGCGCCGCATTAGATGTGCACTTACTAAAGAATTGCAATTATTCTGATTTACATTTGCTTTTTTTACTTATAATATTACTGGTTACGTTGGCCACTACTAATTAACAGTTGCTTTAAAAAGTTTTCGTCATTCTGCTTTGAAGTGTAAACATAGGCCTGCAATAACGCATTTGTGCAGTAAACAACGGGTTGATTGTTTATACTTAGTTATTGCGTTTGTTCAGTTTTGCGTGAATGAACTTAAATCGTCCATATATACACGAATAATTACTGTAATTTTCAACAGAGTGTGTTATTACATCTTAACGTGTTGTTGCACGATAAAAGAGTACCATTATTTCACCCTGTGCCTGTTTATTTATTTATTTATTTTAAAAACCCCTTACCGTCATTTTTTTCGTCCTGTGATCCTGTTACTTTCTAAGAGCGCTGCTCAGGGGGCGTGTCAAATCGGCGCGGGTCATTGTTATGCAAATGTGACTGGAACAGTTTGCGTAAATTTTAAACAATTCTAATTCTGGCCTCTGTGTTTTTTTCCCTTATATGAGCAGGAGATTGTATCTATACGCCCCCCACACACACTTTTTCTATTTGATAACCGCAATACCAACCATAATAAGTAAGCAATATATAAGTAAAGCAATATTAGAAAAAGTAATTTCTAAAAATAATTTGTTTCTTTTAATTGTGTGTTCATTGTTAATGATAAGTATCATCATCATCATCATCATCATCATTATTATCATAGAAATAATACAATACTAGAATATAAATGCAAATTATTTATTAAAACAGGGTTTATACATATGCTTTCCACAATCATTGAACACTCAAGGAAATTTGAAGTGCTTTTTTCCAGGCCAGGAAAAAGACATCGCAATTCATTAGTCTACTCAAAAATGTGGATCCTGATATTCTCATATAACTGCATATATTTCCTTATTATGACAGAACTTGGTTTCAGGTTATTTGTATAAAATGATGCAATAATCCACAAGAGACTGAAATGTGCGGCCTCTCTTGGCTTATTGCTTTTTCATAATTAAAAGCAACAGATGTTGTGCATAGTTTCATATATTAATAATCAGAGCCTAACTTGCTGTGATAATGAAACCGCTTGCCACATTCTGCCAACATTTAGTTTAATAGCAATGCTATTGTGTCTTTGAACCATCTTTTTACGTATATATATATTTAACTTTTTCTAAAATTTAAAAAAATGCTGTAATTTGGGAGTCAGACAATCTTCAGAATATGGAAAACACTGAGAATCTGTTATTACAGCAGGTCCAAGGCTTTTTTGCTCCTTCCCACAGACTCTCAGCCAATAGATGTCCACCCCCAACGAGACACCAGTTGGGATATCCCATGCTGGTCCCTCACCAGGTGCTGGCCTGTCTCCGGGGCCCATCCTTGGCCCCAGCCCTGGACCCGGCCCCTCTCCTGGCTCTGTTCACAGTATGATGGGCCCCAGCCCAGGGCCCCCAAGTGTCCCGCATGCTATGCAGGGCCAAGGAGCTGGAGAATATTCACAGGACATGCACCCATTGCATAAGGTAGAGGATGGCTTTAGGCATTGATAATATTAAAGTAGATCAGCTGTTGTCCAGTAAATACAAAATCACAAAAATGCTATGAGTAAATTAAAAATCACTTATTATTCATTTTTAAACCGTATGTTTGAAGCTGCCAGTATGCCAGCAGCATGTATGACTAATCTTCTGCATCTGTTCAGCCTATAGAGGGAATGCATGAGAAGGGGATGGGAGACGATATGCACTTTGGCCAGATGAAAGGGGTAGGAATGAGATCTCTTCACAGTGGCATGGGTCCTCCACAGAGTCCTATGGATCAACACAGTCAAGGTACAATTACATATTGGCCACAATATAATAACAAAGAACACCGCGTTATAATTTGAACTATAATTATAGCTCACCACAAGGGGCTCTTGTTCTTCCACCATTAAAGGAGGTAAGTGTACAGTGGCCTTAGAGGAAATTAAGGCAATTATCTGACAGTGTTTATTATTTATTTTTTGTGTGCTTATATTTGGGGCTGCTTTTATGTTACACCAATTATCCTCATATGGCAATACATAAGATCTTTTGTACTTTGTCTTCTTCATGCAAAGCTTTTGTCTGATCCTTACCTTTTACAGTCCAAAATGAATGTTTAAATGTTTATAATTATGTATTTTCCCATTAACAGTAATAGACTGTTGAAAGAAAATGTAGTAAAACATTTTTTTTATAATTGTTGATTGTAGCCTAAAAGTGCAGTCAGTGCAATTTTGTGGCCAAAAAAGGTCTATCATCAATAGTATAGCGATACATAAAGCACAGCTCACACAGAAGTCTCTTTCAAACCAAGCAGCTTTCTGTTAGTTAATGTGGTGAATGTGTGTGACCAACTTGACTATGAGTAAAATCTTTGTAATGAACTTTTTTACCTTTATGCAGAACTCCAAGCATGCAGATACCCACTGGAATTGATTTTGTAACATTTCACAGACGCTTATTTCAAGAGTTCGCGCTTCCTCATAAGCAAGAGGATATAGTTTAGCGTATTTGGAAGACACCGAACCCTTGAGGCTTGAACCCTAGAGCTAGAGCTCGGCGTCCGGCTCGGTCCTTGGATGCCGGAGGAAGGCGCGAGAGCAGCTAAATGGCGGAGAGGGGGTGGAGGAGGGATACGCAAAAGGCGAGGTGCGGAAGGAAGGAGAACAGGCTATTTATAGTGGGCAGGTGTAATGAGGAGATTGATAGGGAGGTGCACTTACAGCTGTGACCACTCGTCCGTGCTCCTGCTCAAAACTAGTTTATTTGCAAAAACTTTGCTTCAAGAGTTCGAGCTTCCTCATAAGCAAGAGGATAAAGTTTAGCGTATTTGGCGTGCTGTCCGGGGGGAAGAGGCGGGAGGACGACAGACACTGAACACTAGAGTCTTGAACCCTAGCTAGGGCTAGAGCTTGGCATCCGGCTCGGTCCTTGCATGACCCCCAAAATGCCAGATAAGGACAGCAGCCGGATGCGAGCCCAACAAAGGAGCTTGGTAAGAGGATGCTGGACGGTCAGCGGGTTGTAGCAAGCACTGGAATTGGTCAAAGTAGGAAAATAGGGAGATGGTGATGTAAGATGACGAGATAAAACTTTTGTTCATCAAATGCAGAGACGATCTCTGTAGTCAAGACGATGATAATCACTGGATATCCGGTGTCCCCAACTAAGCAAGCCAGAGGTGACAGCGGCAAGGAATCAAAACCCCATCCATGAGAGAATGGGGGGAAAAAAACCTTGGGAGAACCAGGCTTAGTTGGGTCCATTTCTCCTCTGGCCGGACGCCCGGCACCTAATTTCCAGTTAAATTTTTAACACATGTTAAATTGTGTAAGGACTTATAGTGTGTGTGGAACGGGGTGGACTGGGGAGCTGGATCGTCCGGCAAACCTGCTAGTAGAGACAGAGACGTGGATTAGTGGGTTGGAAAAGCAAGCAAGCAAAACAATATAAACAAATGTTATGGTGGGCGGGAATCATAACATCAGCGGATAAAGAGTGGCTGTCTCTGGGGAGGCATTAGACAAAAAGGTTTTCTTTTTTAAATAGCAGGAGAATTATCACCTTTGCGGAGGCATGGGGGAGGAGGGGTGGGTAGCAATGGGATAAGGGACCTCTGCAGAGGTGGGGAGGGATGAAGGAAAGCTTTGGATAAAGTACCTCAGCGGAGGCGTAAAGGGGGAAGCTTTGGACCTTTGTGAAGGTTGGAAGAAGAAAAGTCTCTGCGGAGACAGTATGGTAGAGAAAACTTCTGCGGAAGTAGAGGTGGGACGCCTCGTAGAGAACGGGCTATTTATAGTGGGTTGTAGGGCTGCAGCTATCGAATATTTTAGTATTCGAGTATTCTACTGAAAATTCCATCGATTAATCGAGTAATCGGA
>JAUCMT010000134.1:1894885-1912640 GCA_032357475.1 Enteromius thamalakanensis
CCCGCGCTAGTCTGCGCTCGCGCTCTCAAATCAAAACACCGCCGTGACGCCGCCTCCTTCCGCTTTGTCGGTGACATTAGCGCATTGTCACAGACATGCAAAAATCATTAAAATTAATTAATAGAGGCTTCGAGGCAGAGGAATTTGCCTCGATGATTTTTTGTAATCGAGTTACTCAAGGAATTGTTTCAGCCCTAGTGGGTTGCAGGGGATTTGATTGAGCAGGTGTAATGAAAAGATTGATAGGGAGATGCAGTGCCAGCTGTTTACAAGTTTATTTGCAAAAACTTAGCCAAAAAAAAAAAAAACAGTACTTTTGGGAAATTTCATTACATTTTTTACTCACATTATAGGACTCAATTCATACCAGACTTCTAAAAAAAAATGGGTTTATTCTACAAAAAGAAAAAAACAAGAAATCAAAAGAAAAACAAACAGCTTTTGTAAGATAGCAGTTAGTTACCAAGTACACTTTTGAAAGACAACTTCGATAGCAATAAACTCTTAAAGGAAAAATCTTTCCTGTTTTGGTTCTTAGGCTACATGTCCCCACATCCCTCGCCATTGAGCCAGGTGCAGGAGCATGTGCCCAGCCCTATGTCAGGAGGAGGTCCAACCCCACCACAGATGTCCCAGGTTCAGTCACCCATGATACCCATGGATCCACAGGGGATGGGACAGCAGGCCAGGGGTCAGTCTGCCTTCAGTCCAGTTCAACTACAGCAACTAAGGGCTCAGATCCTGGCATACAAGATTCTGGGTCGTGGTCAGCCTCTGCCTGACAATCTGCAGTTAGCTGTACAGGGCAAGAGGAGCCTCCCCACGATGCAGCAGCAGCCCATCAACACGGGCCCCTACAACAGACCTCCAGGTGAAAGTGCTTATGGTCATTTTCATGGTAGTCCAATCCCTTAATTATTTGTGGCCTAATGGATAGAGAGTTGTACTTTGCACTTTGGATGGGTGAAATGCAGAGTACAAATTCCAAGTATGGGTCACCAAACTTGGCCACAAATCACCTCCTTTTCTTTCCGCAAATTATGGTTGTCTTATATTTGTTATATTTCTTATAAATGACTTAAATTTTTACACTGTTTTAAAGCCTGAATGCGACCAGTGATATTCTGTATGAATATCATCATGTTATGTTAGTTTTAGTATTTTGTGTAATGATTTTTTTTTCTGTTTTGCTAGGTATGCCAATGCCTCATGGGGGGCCTGCAACGGGCCCATGTCCCTCTCCAGCCATGCAGACTCATACCCAGAGTTCTGGGCCAAAACCATGGCCTGATGGTGAGTGTGGGATGTATTTTTTAACAGTTGCATGTCTGCACTCCACCAGATGGCACTGTTTTTATTCACTCACCCTCATGTTGTTTCAAACCTGTGTAAGTTACTTTCTTATGTTGAAGAATTTTGAAGAACCAAACAGTTGTTTGTCCCCATTGACTTTCATAGTAGGAAAATAAATACTATAGAAGTCAATGGGGACCCCACACTCTTCCAGCATTCTTCTTTTGTGTTCAGGATATGAAAAAAAAAATCATACAGGTTTGGAATGACATCAAGGCGAGTATGGAACAAAAATCTTGCCTTAAAGTATGTGAAATAAAAAGCTTGTTAAATTCCACAAATCGAAAAAACAACAACATTGCAATTAACAGTGCTTGCATTTAAATGCATTGTATTTTCATGGATTGCATTTTTCTGCACTGCATAAAAGCCGTAAAAGTCAACTCTCATGTGTAAATTATTATTAAATTATTAAATTATTACATGTGAATTAACAATAATAAAAGACTGAAAAGACATGTCTAATAGTAAATTGGATCTGTGCGCAGGGACGTCGCTAGAAAATCGTAAAAGAAATTTCATTTTCATAGGGGGGCACACTTTATTTCTGATCTCAGAAATACACATTCAACATAACAAACATTATTTATGGGATATATATTTCCAGGTCCGTCGCCCTGTTTACATGATCAAGAGTGAACTTAATATTGAGAATGAACAACGTTCGTTTTATCTAGTTAATGGATATTGTGAAGAAAATCACGTATTCAGCAGGATTTAGCTCAAAGAACCTCTCATCTCTACAATGGTGACTTATGTAGGAAGACTGAAAAGACATGTGTAACAGTAAATTGGATCCGTGCGCAGGGACGTCGCTAGAAATTCTTCAATGGGGGCATTTCGTTTTTATAGGGGGGGACACTTTATTTCTGATCTCAGAAATAGACAATAGACACAATGCTTTTGGGGAAAAATGTCACCAAGGGGGTCTGAATAGTCGCTAAATATAGAGAATTTTCTCTAGATACTGCTTAAATAGGAGAAAAATTTGATTCAAATAGGTTATGATATTCTTATGCCCCGAGCAGACCTTCCAGAGGTTAAATTCCCTTACTAACATGCTTTCAAATGACAGTTAATCAATTCATGGATTGTTAGAAAAGTCACTGAAGTTCACAAAAATTAAAGATCATTGTTCCTCTTTTCAAGTGAGCTTGATTGGTGAGTCAGCTTGGTGTAATTGTAATCTGCTGATAAATGGCTGTGCTGTGGAAGATAATATGCATCACCTCAGGTCAATTGACATTTTCACTGCATTTTTGCTCTATATGAAATGACTATAGACGTGGCATGCCCTCACGGAAGGTTCAGCAACTGATTTATTGTGCCCCGCCAGAAATATAGATCCAGACCTTTTTTCTTGTGAACATGCTCTTGGGTCATATCTTGTGTTTATGTTCTCATTTAGGGATTGCATGCCCTTTATAAAGTTTCTTTAAAGGCATTAAACTTGGCTTGAAACAGGTCATTTGAGTCCTTGTAAAGATTTTTAGTTTCAGAGGCGGACGTCAGTTCACACTGTGCTTTGAACTGTCTTAAAACTTTCAACTACAGCTTTGATGCACTCTTTGAGTTTGATCAAACATTCTCACCACAATGGGCTTCTGAAATATAAAGGATATTAATTATGCCTTTAAATAACGGCGCATTGTATTGATTGTACTGACAACAGCATAATGGATCACTGGATGCTTAATGCTTTTTTGCATTCAGGAGCATTTCTGTGACAGGCATGACATTTTGCTAAATCTCACAAGACGTTCATAAAGAGCATTTCTTTTATTATCAGGTCAAGGCTCAGAGACCACAAGTGCTCCACAGAAGCTGTCGATCCCAGCTCCCAGTGGCAGACCCTCTCCAGCTCCCCCGCTGGCCTTGGGTGGCACACAACCTGTGCCCAGCACCTCCCTCACCCCCCAACCCCAACCTCAGCCACCGGCGGGACCAGGCCAGCCCTCGCTCATCATCCAGCTTCAGCAGAAACAGAATCGCGTCACACCGATTCAGAAGCCTCAGGGTCTGGACCCTGTTGAACTCTTGCAGGAGAGAGAATACCGGTAATGAGTACAAAATTCTATTTAATCTACACTAAGCAATGTACACGGGGGGAAAAGAGGTCATGAGTTGCAGTTTTATTTCATGATGTTTCCTCAGGGGCGCTGTAATGTTTTTGTCTTAAACACAGCAGTTTAAGAGACATGTCTCTAAGTCTTTAATGTTAATATCTTTATGCAGTATGCAAGATGTCTTGCAAACATGGATGCATAGCCTGGTAAATTACAGGGTTTAGGGTTACTCCACCCTAAAATGAAAAAGCGTAAAAGTTTTGTTCGTCTTCGTAACACAATTTATATAAAATTTTCATTTTGAGGTGGAGTATCCTTTTAAGTGCTTTATATTTATTGTGATGCAATATTTAGCCCTAAGTTTCGTTGCTGAAACAAAACTACAATAGTTTTTTCATTCAGACTACAATACTTTCGCCAGATTTTGTACATTCAAATTAAGTCACTCATTTAAATAATTCTCACCTACAGAATATGCAAAAAAGAGGACAAGGTCTGGTCGAGGTGCCCGAGAGAACATAAAAATAAATCCAACTCTAAAATCTATTGTAAAAAAACTTTAGTTGCAAAGGTTCTGCACAATCCTCTTGCTCGTTCGTCTAAGGTGTTGCAAATTGGTATGGTAAAAATTGATACCATTGTTAATATTAACAGCTGAGCAGATGAAACCCGTGGTTATGGCAGTGGGCGTTTAATTTCCCAAACATTCTCTGAGTGGTTTGCAGATCACAGCAAAATGTGGGCGTGGATTCAAATAAAACAACCTGTCTTTCATTGCTCATCTGTCTCTAAAATATCACCAGAATCATGGTTGATCTTTTTCAGAGTTTTGTGAGCTGTTATGAATGTTAGAGGTAGGTGAGGTACCTCTGAGGTTTCTGAAAGTTCCTTGGTGATTACACTGGCTTGCACTGTCTGAAGCATCAGAAATGTGTTGATTGTTTGATGTACCTTGAGTTCACCAAGATGCTATCTATTTTTTTATGGGTTCAGATCTTGCTGGCGATTTATACTTCTGAAGAACTTGAAAACTAGAAATTATTAATAACTAGAATTATTAATGCCTAGAAAGTTCACCTTCAGAGACTTAATATATATTTAACAATAAATCTGATGATCTGTGCTTGATTTTTGCTCTCATGAATGACATAATGATCAATATAAGTTGTTTATTCTTGAAAACAAATGTGATTATGATAGGATTCAGTACACCTGTCCATTTCATTTCTGTCCAAAGACTTCAGGCCAGGATTGCTCACAGAATTCAGGAGCTGGAAAACCTGCCAGGATCGTTGCCACCTGATCTGCGGACTAAAGCTACTGTGGAGCTGAAGGCCTTAAGACTGCTCAACTTCCAGCGGCAGGTGGGTTATTGACATTGCACTAATATTTGTGTTGTATTTATTAACTTATTAAAAAAGTCATTCGTACAACAAGTTCTGTGATTATGATTTTCATTTATATAAAAATATATTACGTAATTAATTAAAAAATTTATTCTATTTTTGTATATAAATTATAAAAAATTTATTATATTTTTGTATATAAATTATTAAAAATTTATTCTATTTTTGTATATAAATGATAGTTTTTATAGTTTTCTGTCATTATGCTAAACTTTTCAAAATAGTTTAGCATAATGTTTAAAATCATCCATTGCTTTTAAATGCTGTATTAATATTAATTATATTTTTGAAATCTTAAGAATTGTGTTTTACGTTGAAAATATATATTTAAAACCTTTTCTAAAAAAAAACTATTCAGATATTCAGTTTATACCCACATCTAAAAATGTTATTTATAAATATGTCTTTTTTATTGATGGTTACACTATACAATATTGATTCATAAAATTTAAACTTTCCTTGAAAATGATATAAAGGCACAGCATTTCAAAACCCTTGATAAGCTTTATAATTAATCCAAGAATATTTAAATGACAAATAAATTACAAAATAATTGTTATTATTATTGTTGATGGTGTCTGAAGTTGTGCTACGAATATTTCATTCATGGACAGTGGAACTCACCATTAGAGGGCGCCCATGTTGTATTTGTAGCATATGTCCCTTCACAATTCACAGCCTTGTTCTGCTGTAATTAGCAACAATTTTGACAAAAATGTGTGAAATGCACCCGAATATGATTATCATTTAACGCATTTTGCCACAGATGACTATGATTATTTTTTTTTTATGTCTTTCTCAGCTGAGGCTCGATGTTGTAGCCTGCATGCGCCGAGACACAACTCTGGAGACAGCCCTGAACTCTAAAGCCTACAAGCGCAGCAAGAGACAGACACTTAGAGAAGCTCGCATGACAGAGAAATTAGAAAAGCAGCAAAAGATTGAGCAGGAGAGGAAGCGCCGCCAGAAACACCAGGTGATCAGAGACTCATCATTATACCAAGTGTAATCAGTTCAGTGGACTAAATAAACTCACAAAAAACAACAGACAAGCTCCCACAGCAAAACGCTCATATATACGATTTATGTGTTTACATATTAACTAAGTGATAAAGATGTTTTTAGAGGGGTCGTATCATGAGGAATCAAATTTCCTTGACCCGCACAGTCACGGTGTGGCAATAACGAGGAAGTGTGATAGTGCTTTTATAACACCAGAAAAAGTGAAAAATGTTCCTCCTGGCAGTGTGTAATAGTTGACACTTTGTTTGACCTTCTTGAGTGTGCCTAGAATAAAAAAACAAGTGGCTGAAGTGAACTTTTTAAACATGTCTGTCCCTAAATATTTCAGCCTGAGAAAAACAGTTTGTGCAGTTAAAACTCTGAGCACAGAATGTTTTTTTTCCTCAATTTATTTAACAAACAAAGGTAGCGTTTAAACAAAAAGCAGTTTTGTTCTTAGCATCAGAATTTGGAAACTATGTACTTAATTATAATTAGAAACTTTGATTAGCATACATTGACATACAATTTTTTTTTTATTTAAAATAAATGCTGTTCTTTTAAACTTTCTATTTGGCAATTAATTTAGAAAAAGCAAATGCACTGTTGAACTGATAATAAGACATTTTTCATGAGTCACAGTTTGGGATATTATACTGATTTTTGAGGTATCATGTAATATTAAAAACAGGAGGACTGGTGCTAAAAATTCAACTTTGCCATCACAGTTACTTTATAATAATATTTGACCATATTACTGTTGATGAAATGACTACAGCCAGCATAAGCAACATTGTCTAAAAAAACATAAACATCTTGTCAATAGCAAAGTCCTAATTTTGCCCTATGATTCATACTGTGTTTTTCTTTTCATGTTGTAGGAGTATCTTAACAGCATTCTGCAGCATGCAAAAGATTTTAAGGAATATCACAGGTCCATCTCTGGAAAAATCCAAAAGTTGACGAAAGCCATCGCAACATGGCACACCAACACAGAGAGAGAGCAGAAGAAGGAGACGGAAAGAATCGAGAAAGAGAGGATGAGGAGGCTGATGGTATGATACATTTACATTGTCTTGCTGACTTCAATCCAAACTGAACACATTGCATAACATACAGTCTTGAGTAAATGGCCTAATTGATGATTTTCCCTCTATTAATTATTAATGTATTATTTTTAATTATAATTTTAATAATTTAATTAAGGGAGTGATTAGACTGAATTATGTATATGCTTCATAACTTACTTACAGCAGAGTTTTATAAAAAACAACATCTATATAGTGTTTGAAATATATTTAAATTATGCATAGAAAATATATAAGGAGGGGCAAAAAACTAAATCCTTTTAAGGCTCTTAGGGAAGAGGCTTTCCTTAAAGTTTCTCACAGGCTCTCCTTCTGTTTTCAATAGGCTGAGGATGAAGAAGGTTACAGGAAGCTGATTGATCAGAAGAAGGACAAGCGTCTGGCTTACCTTCTTCAACAGACAGATGAATATGTGGCCAACCTGACTGAGCTTGTCTATGAACACAAGGCTGCTCAAGCTGCCAAGGGGAAGAAGAAAAAGAGAAAGAAGAAGAAGGTCTGAGGCCACAAAATCACTTATGATGAAGTTTGATGTTTTATTTTGTTCAGTTCCTTACAGTTTATCCCACTCTGGTTTTGTAAATCTCGGCTCCAGTCAGTAGCTTTAGGAAATTTCTTCGATCATTAAACACTTTGTTTATTTCTTTCATGTTTAACCTTCAGAAGGAAGCTGGCGATGCTGAAGGAATGGGAGCCATCGGGCCTGATGGAGAGGTAAGTAAATTGCTATGAAAATGAAAGCAGAGTAGACGTGAATAACCGACTGATTTATGTCCCTCTGGTAAACTCACTCTGTCAAACTTAATCTAACACAGCTTGTCACAGAAAACCTGCTTTTATGTTTACTTCCTCATGCAGCTCATAGATGAGAACAGCCAGATGAGTGAGCTGCCAGTCAAAGTCATTCAGACAGAGACGGGAAAAGTGCTACAGGGGACAGATGCCCCCAAGTCCAGTCAGTTAGAGGCCTGGCTCGAGATGAATCCTGGGTGAGCTGTCCTTACATTGCATCTTCTGTGCGTCCGGTAATTGAAAACATTTCCATAAAAATATGACCCGTCACATATATTGAGCTGTGAAGCGGTGCAGAGCCACGTGTTTGCAGAAGTGGTGAAGGATATGATGAAAGGGATGCAGTCAAATTTTGTTCTCTGAAAGGAACAAGAACAAATAATTAAATACAGGAATGCTTATGTTTCTTTTTTAATTGATTTTGTAAAGGTCTCAGAGTTCTGTGATGGATAGAACCAATTGCTCCATTTATCTTTTTCTATAACCTGTAACACTCGGATGTCATCACAATACAGAAAATCATATTGTCACGTTCGCTTGGAGTGGAAGCACAGAGGCAGAGTCAGGAGTGTAATAATAAACAATCCATTCAATAGTTCCAGACGAGTAGACAGACAGCTAGGGTAATCCACACGATACAAATCAACATTAATAACCGGACGTAGAGACAGGACTAAACAGAACTTAAAAAGACAAGGTAATTAACACTAATGAGTAAGACACCTGAACATAATTGCCAATAGTCAGAAACGAGGTCAAATGAAGATAGACCACATGGGGAAGTGAAAAAGTAAACAAAACGCAGACAAGGGCGTTACAGTTCGCCCCCCTCCTGGAAGCCACGTCCTCACAGCGTAGAAGAACAAAGGGGGGGTGAGGAAAAGTCTGGAGGAGGTTCAGGAGGTGGTCGGCCAAACCGAGAGGAGGACGAGGAACAGAGTCCAGGGTGGAGACAATGGAGGGAGGAGCCATTGAGGAAACATGAGGAATCCAGCGGGACCCAGAGCCCAGCCATTGCATAGACCCACGGAGGAGCCGATGGAGGGAGGAGCCACTGAGGACACCGAAGCGAAGACGGAGAGGCCAAGAGGGAGCAGAAGGCCCCGACGACGGAGGGAGGCGTAGGCGGAGGAGTTGATGGAGCTTAGCAGAGCTGGTGGACAGACAGGCCACAGTGAAGAGGAGGGAGCTAGGTGCCATGGTGGAGCCGACAGGTCGGAGGGCCGAGGCGAAGTCTGGCTGGAGGTGTAGCAAAGGGATCCTCCAGCCCCAACGCCGATGGGCTGAGGGTGAGCAGCAGTACTGGCAGGGGACAGTGGTGGAGTGGACAAGACTGGGTGGGAGGGCCGGTCTTTATTTTTATGCCAAGTGTAGGCATCGGAGGGTGTACCTGAGGAGCTGGAACTGTTGAACATTTGCGAGGCATCGGCACTGCAGAGGCGCCTGCGAGGCACGGGTACAGGAGGGTGCATTTGACTAGTGTCCAACGTCCGTAGTCCCAGATCTGACAGCTCACCCTCAGCCTAGGTGCAGACTTTCGAGCTTCTTTGCCGGCTCTCGCACCTGGTCTGATGGTTGAGTCTCGTGCTCTGGGACGATCCTCAGCTCTGTCGCTCCTATTGGCGATGGCTCGTTGATCTGAATCTCCGTTCCTTCATGGGACAGATGGTGAATGATGATGCATTCCTCGCCAATGTCCACTCCACAAAGACGGCAAAGTCTGCTCGAGGGCCATCTTCGGACAGCAGCGCTCTGTGCTCAGATCTCAGGCTTCCATTGTAGAAAAGGCGTTGTCTGGGTAGCTGGTTTAAAGTGCAATGTCCAAGAACAGTTTGGTATGACCCTTTGACCGTTCTCTCCAGCAGGAGGAGGTGGTAATTAGGGTTGTACAGGACATTCATGTAAAAAAATAAAAAATAAAAAAACTGTCAAAAAACACGGAAACAAAAAGGGCTAGGGAAAAACACGCAGCTCACATAAACTTTTAAAGATCCGGTTATGACTGGAAGCACGGAGGCAGAGTCAGGAGTGTAATAATAAACAATCCATTTAATAATTCCAGACGATATTTTTTTTTAATGCATCATTATATGAAATTTATAGAAAAAAACCTATCCAACAGAGACTGCAGCTTTTTACTAGCCTCCTATGTAGCATAATTTCAATTTAACTTTGGGGGGTGAAAAGCTTTTATAACAAGGACCTTTTTTCAGCTTGTGTTGTTAGTAACCCATTCTAAGGCTTTGAGTGTTTACTAGTGCATTATGCCCTTTAAACACAGCTATGAAGTTGCTCCACGGTCAGACAGTGAAGAGAGTGGTTCGGAATTTGAAGAGGAGGTGAGTGTCCTCTTATTTCTGCTCATTAAACATTGACAGCTCCTTGGTGTGGAGTGAGTCATACATAAGCACACAATCTCACACTTGATCCTTTTCTCTGCATTCATATAGAGCATCTACTTTATTGTCTCCTTTCTTTTTTACTTATGCTGCTATGTTGTGTAAGTAAAGCAATCACGTAAGCGAGCCTAATCTACTAATACTGCCTTTTAGGATGATGAAGAGGTGGTCTCCAGAGCCGAATCGGAAGAAAAGAAATTCATCGATCCCAACAGTGATGAAGTGTCTGAAACGGCAGCCAAGCACGTCATAGAGTATGTTACTTGTTCTCACTTCAAAGCACGACATGGTTTGTTGTGCTGTGCAAAAAAAAGTAGGATGGCACGATACGGGTGTCCCTACGGTGTAGCTGTTATGTGTTCTTCTTTTACTTCTTTCTTCTCTCAGCATCTGCCTTAGCTGGAGTTTGCCCTTTGCTGTATAATATATATATAAATATATATAATATTTAGAGTGGGGTTCAAAAGTCCAGTTTTGAAAATGTGTCTACTTTGCACCTTGCAAATTATATTAAAATTAAAAATGACTCAATTTTATTTTATTTCAGCTGGCTTCCAAGGTGGCAGTTCTTATTTTCATTTAATTTAAACCTTTGTCATTAAGTTTAGTTTCAATAGTTTAATTTCTTTGTCATTGTGTATTTGTCTAAACTTTGCTTATTTACTTATTTAAATTCCATTTCATTGATTTTCGTCTTTTGAACCTCAATTAACCTGTAGATATTTTGTAGTTAATACATTTTAAGTAACATTGCACCAGAGTGCTAGCAGAGTATTAGTAGAGCAGAGTACTTATAGTCAGCAGAGCGTCTTTTGAGAGACCATCACAATAAACAGTTAGCAGATATTAATTACAAAGTGTAATGATATTCTAACGATAGTTAGTTGACATGTAGGTGCAAAGCTACTTATTGTCAACAGATTGTTCAAAAGGGACCATCAAAATAAAGTGTTACCCAATTTAATCTTAAATTGCAATAAGCTGAAGTTTTCCTCTAAATACACTTAGCGACTACTTCATTCGCTTCACATTCACACTCACACTGCTTGATGTGTATGCAAATGTCTAATCAGTCAATTTGAATGGCAGCTAACTGCATGGAAACATGCACACTTGGTCAAGAGGTTCAAACATCAGAATAGCCAAGAAATGTCACTCAGACCGTAAAGTTATTGTAGGTACCAGATGGGTTTATAGTGTCTTAGGAACTGCCGGTCTCCTGGGATTTTCACACACAAAAGGCTGTAGAGTTTCTAGAGAGTGGTGTGAAAACCAAAAAGCACCCCATGAGTGGGCAGTTCTGTGGGTGAAAAGTCCTTGTTAATAAGAGAGGTTGGAGGAGAATGGGCAGACGGATTCAAGCTCACAGAAAGATAAAGTAACTGAAATAGCCTCTAGTTACAACAGTGCCGTCCAGAAGAGAAGTTCATGTTCAACATAGATGGGCCACAGCAACAGAAGGGCACATCGGATTTCAATATAAATCTATAGATCCATTTTGCTTTGTGGTGGTGGATCAAGCTGATGGAAATCTCTTAATAGAAACAGAGCATCGTTTTTAATAGCACAGCTTACTTGTCTTCAGCTGCCAGCCTCTTGACTGCATATTGTTTACTGTAGAACTTTTGTGAAGACACAAGAATTGTTACATTTCTAGCTGGTTCAATGAACATGTCCACCAGTTTCCAACAAAGGAGAGCCCCATAGATGGAGTTGTAGATCTTCTCAACATTGACCATAATCTCTACAGGTTGTTACCAGCACCTTGTTGAATTCTTGCAGTCAAGAATTCAGTCATTTATTATATCCATGTATCCATTGTTACATTGCATCTTGCACATGCATTCCATGGGAACTGCACCCATGTCATTTGCAATGATAGAACAATGTGTTGACGAAAAATAATGAGGTAGCCACAGACAGCACATGGACTGTATTGTGTATTTCTAAAGAGTTGCATCCAGTATTAATGACCTATTGGACTAATAAAATGCTTTAGTGAAAAGTGCAGGTTTACCTTGTTGCAACTTGCAAGTATCATAATGGACAAAAATAAATATTTTGGAGGCACTTTAGTTTAGGAGCAAGTTCTTATTATTCACTAGTTGCTTATTAGCATGTGTATTAATAGCTTACTGGCTGTTTATTATTACTTATCAAGGTTGTATTAATACTTTATTCTGCAAAACCATATTTTAGATTCCTTAATTCTACTATATACCTAAACCTAAACTTTACTAAGTATTAATAGGCAACAAATTAGGAGTTAATAAGGCAATAGTGGTTGTTAATAGTTAACAGTGAGAATTGTTAGCCAAATTAAAGTGTAACCATTGTTTTTCATAAAATTGTGTAAAATGGAATTAGCTGACAAGCAAGAAAAGGCCAGGTGTGGTAATACAGTGGGTCATTATTTACTCGCTCTCATGTAGTTCCTCACTCATAAAACATTTTTTTAACTTTAGAACAAAATATATGAAGATACATTTAAGGTTATTTGATTATTTTTGTTGAACCCTTTAGAGTCCATTCAACCAAATTGTTTAATGCTTATAATATTGTATATCCTTATAATTTAAGAGGTTTAATTCAAGTTTTCCAAAGAGACACAGTTTCTATACATGGGTATTTGAGGAATGGACTTGCTTTAGCCTTGAATGTATAGACAAAAGTTTTGAAAGAATATTAAAAATATCTTTGTTTCTGTTAAAAAGGTGAACGAAAGTCTTTTGAGCTGGGAACAACATGAGGATGAGTTGGCTAAATGATGACAGTCAGATTTTTCATTTTTGAATAAACTGTCCATTTTAATGTATCCTGTGTTGCAGGTCAGCTAAGCAGGATGTGGATGATGAGTACAGTGTTCAGGCAGGACAGACCAGCTCCCAGTCTTACTATGGAGTGGCCCATGCGGTTATAGAGAGGGTAGAGAAACAGTCCACCCTACTGATCAATGGGACCCTTAAACATTACCAGGTAAAGCAACACACCTCCACAGATACATTATACTCAGAATCCATCATCTCTGAAAAGAGCTGCGTAGGTTTAAATTATATTTCAAGGGATAACACTGTAGAAACGAAAGGGGCTGCTGGAAAGAAATCCCACAGAGACGAATTATCAAAAATTGAGTGGTTTATATTGAATCTGTTATCCTCTTTGGACAGTATTGGATTTCAAAAGAAGAAAAGAGGCCCTTTTTCTTGTGATGTTTTTCTTCCCCACTTGATTGCTGAGGTGTTTTAAAGAAAACTTCATGGAGACTGTTTATCCTTTAAAAGAACTAAGGGAACTCTAGGAGTCATGCATTGATTTCACTCTGGGGCTGTGAAACACCATTTGGGTCTGTTGTCCCATGTTGTTCAATGAACTATTGTGGAGTCAGTGCATCATGCGTCTGCTCAGTTGTCTGTCTAAAATTATTTTATATATGATATTACTGCCATATAACAAGTCTTTTGTTCAGATCCAGGGTCTGGAAT
This sequence comes from Enteromius thamalakanensis, assembly GCA_032357475.1. Lineage (NCBI taxonomy): Eukaryota > Metazoa > Chordata > Actinopteri > Cypriniformes > Cyprinidae > Enteromius > Enteromius thamalakanensis. Next base: position 1,908,474 of record JAUCMT010000134.1, read on the forward strand.
GGATGGTGTCTCTGTACAACAACAACCTGAATGGTATTCTGGCTGATGAGATGGGACTAGGCAAGACCATTCAGACAATCGCACTCATCACTTATCTGATGGAAATCAAGAGGCTCAACGGGCCATACCTCATCATCGTGCCACTCTCGTAAGTCCAGCAAACAAGCTGTGAATAATGTGATAAGAGTTGTAATGAGGTGAGCTACTTAAGAGGATTTGCGGCGTAATAGCTTCATTAAGTAGCTAAACACTGTTCCACATAGTTCAGTTGACCTCTTATGACTGCAAACACAATAGTGATTCATGATGTTGCTTTTTAGGTAACATATGGCAGCTCTACAGGCTGAACAGTCATCATATTGATCATGCGTGGTTGAATTAAATGGATTCCCTGATGGCAGAGCATCTTGTAATATTATCTATGTAGTTGTGGGTGTCTTATGTTCTTATTAACGTGCATTTAGACTGCTCCCACTGATGTCACAGAGACTTCCTGTCTGTAAAAGCCCCTACGGGACACGGTGAAAATGGCCATCAGCACTGTTTTAGCTTAAGTTATTGTGATTGATTTGTGCAAGGACCAGAAATGTCCTCAAACAGCCTCACCTCACATCCCTCAACTCTGTTCCACGATCACATCATCACATATCATTTAGAGATGTGACTTCGTTTAGTGGTAAAACGTTTATTCTGGGTTGATGGCTTCTGGTATAAAAATGACAAAATTGATTTTTGTTCTTCTTTTTTACAGGACTTTGTCCAACTGGGTTTATGAGCTGGACAAGTGGGCACCAAGTATTGTGAAAATTGCCTACAAGGTGGCCATTGATTTTATCATCACTATGTTTTGTTTCTTTGGATGATATAATTTTATGATGTAATATAGCATAAAGGTAATAAAATCAGAGGTAAAAACAGTTCTGTTTTAATTTGTCTAAGGGCACACCATCATTGCGGAGGTCTTTGGTTCCGCAGCTCCGCAGTGGAAAGTTAAATGTTCTTATAACCACCTACGAGTACATCATCAAAGACAAGCACATTCTTGCCAAGGTAAAGCCCACATATTTACATTTATGCATCTGTAGACACTTTGATCTCCAAAATCACTTGCAGTGCATTCTATATCTAAACTTCTGTTCAAAAGACAGATAAATTTTTTTCAGTTTCCTTTGCACACTAGGAAGTTAAAAAGAGCAGCATTTATTTAAAATGAAAATATATTGCAACACTGAAGAAGTCTCTTCTGTCCCTTTCTATCAGTTAAATAAAAAACTGGATGGTAGTGTATTTTTTATATGTTCATGCATTCCCTGGGACTCAAGCCCATGACCTGGGAGTGGCTTGTGGCAATGCAAGGCACGTTTGTACAAAATCAGTGCCCTTACGCTCTAATTGTTGAATCTTTTCCAATTCCCAGATTCGCTGGAAGTATATGATAGTGGACGAGGGTCACCGCATGAAAAACCATCATTGCAAGCTCACACAGGTGTTGAACACTCACTACGTAGCTCCCAGGAGGCTGTTACTTACTGGAACACCTCTGCAGAACAAATTACCTGAGCTCTGGGCCCTGCTCAACTTCCTTTTGCCCACCATCTTCAAAAGCTGCAGCACCTTTGAGCAGTGGTTCAATGCTCCTTTTGCAATGACAGGAGAGAGGGTAGACTGTTATATTCACCCTTGTAGATTTAAATGTTTTACATGTTACGCTATCTGTCAATAAGGTTTCTCTCTATTATGGATTGCATTGGTGTTTGTTAGGTGGATCTAAATGAAGAGGAGACCATCCTTATCATTCGTCGTTTGCATAAGGTGTTACGCCCCTTCCTTCTGCGAAGACTGAAAAAAGAGGTGGAGTCTCAGTTACCTGAGAAGGTAAGTAGCCACTTAGTTCTTTTTAAACGGTTTTCATTAGATTTTGTATGCATTAGATGTACTGAAATCATCAAGTAGTGCCTTGTTAAAGTGGGTTATGGGTTTTGAGAGCCTCCAGCAACAGGTTGACATGCATACAAGTTCAAAAACGCTTACATTGTCTTACAATATCACTTTCAATCAACCAATCACTTTGATTTATAGAGCGCTTTTAACAATACAGATTGTATCAAATTACTGAACATTATCAGATAGGAGAACAGAGGAGAACTGATGTTAATATATAATGATGTTATTAAACTGTTCATTTATCAAATGCAGAGATGGTCTCTGTAGTCAAGAGGACGGTAATCACTAGAAATTAGGTGTCCCTAACCAAGCAAGCCAGAGGCGACAATATATAATTTAATAAAAGGGATGCTCCGTTCACGATCGGCCGATACGGCATGATATCACAATCGTGATCGGAGCATCGTTATTTAATAATATCATGTAATTTTGCAAAAACCTTCCTTTGCGTTACACTAATCTGCTGTGATTGATTGATTGATTGATTGGTCTTATTTCCATTTCGTAATGCCTTCTAAAGAAGCATTTGTGAGTGCCTTGTGTACAGCAAGAGAGGTCTCAGTGTACAGTTGAGAAATATCTACTTTTACAGCTAAAATAGCAGCACCTAGTGGCAAAGAATGAATTTGCATTTTCATTCAGAACAAAGCGAAAAGACCAAAGGCCATTTTCAAAAATCTGTAATATGGTCTGTGTTTTTTCATTGGCTACTCATTTTTTTCAAAGGTGGAGTATGTCATCAAATGTGACATGTCAGCCATCCAGAAGGTTCTTTACAGACACATGCAGGGCAAAGGGATCCTGCTCACTGATGGATCAGAGAAAGACAAGAAGGTAAAGAGAGAAGCTGTATGCTAGCTCACTGTTACGCATCTGTGCTGATCTAAAGATTTTTTTACCTTGATCTGTTTCAACCACAGGGTAAAGGAGGAGCCAAGACCTTAATGAACACCATAATGCAGCTGAAGAAAATCTGTAATCATCCCTACATGTTTCAGCATATAGAGGTATCACCATATGTAAAGTGCATCAGGACAGGGCACTTTTATTTCCAACGAGTTAAAATATTTGACACTTAGAATGCATTCACATTAATATGCATATTTTGCTTTACTTTTATCACTTCATCTTCACTGGGACAGGATTTTAGTCTTGCAGACATTGAGCTTTAAAGAAACACTTGACTTTTTTGGAATGGCAGCAAAGTTCCTTGATTATTACGCCGGAATATACGCATAGTTCTTAGCCATGTAGGCCTAGAAAATCACAACTTTTTTATTTTTAAGAGTCAAGTTTTAAATTGGAAAAATATAAACTCTTTGGTCATTTTTGAGCTAGTGATGTTAATAGTCTAATCAGATTCAGTGATCAGTGCTAAGCTGCACTAAAAGTGCTATCACTAGAACCAGAGATCAGCTGAATGGATTCAAAAATGGTCAAATTCAACAGTTTAACTGTAGGGGAGTTGGAAAAAGCCTATTTTCAAAAAAAGTGGAGTTCCTTTAAATTTATTTTCACTTTATAGTCTGACCTGTGAAAATTGAGGTTTTTAAATGCAGTGAGGTCAATAAGTATTTTGCAAGTTTTCTTTCTTAGAAATCATGGAGGGGTCTATAATTTTCAGCTTATGTGCATTTCCACTGTGAGAGACCGTATGATTTTTTTTAACAATTTATTTGGGAATTACTTCCAAGTATTTGATCACTAGAGTCAAAAAATATATTTGATACAGAAGCCTTTGTTAACAATTACAGAGGTAAAACGGTTCCTGTAGTTTTTCACCAGGTATGCAAACAGTGTAGAAGTGGATTTTTCTCTAGATCTGTCAGGTGTCAGGGCTGTCGCTGAGCAACACAGAGTTTCAGCTCCCTCCAAAATTTTCGATTCGATTTAGTTCTGGAGACTGACTAGGCCACTCCAGAACCTTGATATGCTTCTTACAGAGCCACTCCTTTTTTTTCCTGGCTGTGTGCTTTGGGTCATTGTCATGTTGGAAGACCCAATTATTGGGATAATACTCATCATTCTTCTTCCTCCAAACACGGTGAATGGATTTAAGACCAAAACCATCCAGATGGTCCCTGGCAAACTTCAGACAGGCCTGGACATGGGCTGACTGAAGCTGGGGAACCTTCTTATTGTATTTATGGGGCCCCAGTCCGAGGGACATTGACAGTCATCATTAGCCTCTTCCATTTTCTGACAATTGCTCCAACAGTTGTT
>JAUCMT010000134.1:1955815-1977790 GCA_032357475.1 Enteromius thamalakanensis
ATTTGTATGCTATTTTTGTTTCTTAAACTTATTTTAAAGGTGAAAAAGTCATTTTATAAGTTATGATAATTCATTAATAATTTATATAGACAGCTACAAAGTGCAAACTAGAGTCACACGCTGCCAAGTCGTGTGGGGTTTAACTGTTATCACTTGCATCTCAATGTTTAATCATACATTTTAATCAGAAAATTAATCAGAGCTGTTTAACAGTCAGTACAGAAAAAGCCCTAAGTTTACCCCAAGAGATGATGCAAATCAATCTCTCAAGAACTTTAAACAGACTTTAACATCTTTAATATTTTCTTAATGAATGCTGAAGCTGCACAGGATAATACATTGAATAGTCAATTAGACTTATAATGAAGTAACTAAAGAAATGATTCTTTCTCTTTTTAATCAACCGTGGTAGAATTTTAGTAGTTAATTTTACAGTATGAAATCTCTAAATTGATCCTGTAAATTTGAAAAAATAAAATAAAACAAATCAATACATACAAAAGTCACAACCTACAGTGGTTAGTTCATTGCCTTTTTTATCCACATTCAGTGAAAAAAATTGTCAAACTGACAAATCATTTAATCTAATAGCTGTAAATGAAAAAAAAAAAATTGATTAAAATTTTATGTAAAACAAAAATATGTATATTCATTTAGTCAAGGAATTCACATTTAAGCAACCTCTTTTAGATGTGTCAAACAGATGTTAGGATGGCTCAATATTAGATAAGTGAACTTGAAATGTTGTATCTGATGAAACTGAATGAATTGTTTATTTGTGTTTAAGTCCTAAAACAGGCAGTCATGGGAGGCAAATACAGTAGTTTTATTTCTTTCTTAGCCAAAACTGCCATAACAAATTGCAAGAGGAAGAGTTTTTGGCTCTGGCACATATTTCGATTTGAAATGTTTTCCCCCATGCTAACCATCATTCATATGTCAAGATGCAGGCCAAGCACTCAAATAAAATTGCTTTGAAATATAAGAGGCAGTTTAATGGATATAAACGGCCATTCAGTAGACTTTGAAACCACACATGGCTAATGTTTTTGGCTATGTTTTTCATTTAAAATAGATTCGTTACAGCAATCCTTTGGACTTGAAAATCAGCATGTCTTTAAGTGGCATGAGATGTGAATGGTTTCTACTTAATTTTAATTAATTTTATTTTAATATAATTAAGACTATTTCTGCATCTGTGTCTTTTTGTTTTATCAGATTTGTTGAAGAGCCGCTTGACAGAATATGGCCTCATTACTCCCATCAGTACCGACGCAGAGGGACACTTCCTCTCGCATCTTCTCTCGGCCAATCACAAGCAGCGTGTGAAGCGGGAGGTTTTGGAAGGGTCAACGCAAGCGGCAGACAGGCTGTTCTTTAACATCACTGTCTTTGGCAAGGAATTCCACCTCCGACTACATCTCAACCAAAGATTAGTGGCTCCAGGAGCCATGGTGGAATGGCATGATGAGATTGAAAGAGCTGGGAATGAGACTAAGAATGAAACCCACTCGGAACGAATACTCAGAAGGGAGTTGCTGAAAACAGACTGCACTTTTACAGGGGACATCACAGATGTGCCTGGAGCCTCCGTGGCCATTAACAACTGTGATGGGCTGGTGAGTGTCCTTTCCAAGTATATTATTTCCGAAATATACTTAACAAGCAGGGTCTGGTGCAAATGACAAAATGAGACAGAAACTTGATGTTTGTGTAGTTTATATAATGGGCTTATAACTTATTTTGGCCTATTTCCATGCTTCATAATTCCAGTGCAGTTCTAAACTTCTATGCAAATCCTCACTGGCATTGAGTGGTGAGTCATGCCTTAACCTGCAGGGAAACTGCTTCTATGACCATATTTTTTTCCTGTAATATTTGCAATTTGCTTATGCTTGACATTTTCTTTATTTAAAGGAACAATAACTCTTATGTCTCTCCAAACTACCAGTGCAACAAAATTTTTGCCAATACAGATAACAATACAGTTTAAATAAGTGGATTTTTGTATACTATTAGAACTATTAGAATAAATTATCTTATATTGTTTAGTTGAATTTAACTATCACAAAATCACAGTGTACAAAAATTATTATTTATAGTTTTTCAGAAAATTACATTAAGCATTATTATTAAATTATTAGTAGCTTATTTTTTTTTTTATTATTATTATTTTTTTTACAACCAAAGTGGGACTAGTGGCTGTTAGCCTCCATAAAGATAAAAAAGCTGTCCATGTGAGCCATTTATTATATTCCAAGCCCTCTAAAAGCCGTCCAATTGCTTTGTGTAAGTAATGGTCTGAATTGTACGTTATTCATTGAAAATCTTGCTTATAGCAAAAATGAAAAGTTATATATTTCTATTGTAGCAAATGCAGTGGTAAAGGGGCCACCTGCCAGTCTTCAGGGAAATGTTGTATTGTACTGTGTATCTTTTGGCCTTTCTACTTTCTCACAAAAGACTAAGCAAGCTTGAGACGAGTGTCCGGAGTGAACTGTGGGTCACCCCAGAAAGCTGACAAATAGGATGAAGCTGCTCTCCCCAGGGTCTGTCCAACATCAGAGGAGAGCTTTACGCTTCAATAACAAATACAGAGGTCAAATTGGAAAATCGATTTTACATAGACTTGCAAAAACTTTGTATGGTCAAGCATGTGCAAAGGAGTGACGTCTGTCTTGATGAGGCTTTCAGTAGGGAAAAAGCATTTCTTTGGATTCAAGCAGTGGCATTTAGTACAGGGCTTTATTTATCTGAGCCTAAACTTGGATACCGCACTCTCTCTTTCTCCTTGGAATCAAGAGGAATTTACCAGCTTTTAAACAAATGAGCTAAGTACATGGGGGGAAAAAAAATTAAACAACAATAAAAATGTAGTTTGTACAAAGTCAGAAAGCCATGCAAAGGATGCTATTTATTTGACAGTTTAAATGTTTATTTTATTGTTATTTTATTTTAATTATCTTTATTCATAATGTTAATTCATTATCTGCTGTGATTAATTGATTTATTGAGAATTCATCAGATTGATCCTGTGGCTCTTTTCAAACAATCCATACAAATAACCACTAATAAGGGTAATTTATGTGTCAAGTCATAAACCGATTCGGCTACAGTTCTGATGGGCTTATTGTGATAGATCAGAGAGGAATTCATCAGACTAATTAACTCCTGAGTTTGTGATTCTTTTGGATTGATTCAATAAATGAAGCCCTTAACTTAAATACATTTTCTCACTGCTAAGTCAGATTCAATTGATTCAGCTACTTCATTGAGCAAATTCTATATACCTATTTAAGTGCTGGCTAATGTGTGTTTTTTTTTACAAGAATGACTCATGGAAGTGATCACTATCCCATGTGGCCAACTCATCAATAGTCTTTTTTTTTCTGTAAAATGAATGAATGTTTGCAATGAATGCTATATGTCTTTGCTTGCAAATCCAATAGAAAACATGTTTTCAGATTCAGTTCTTATTAGAAACCCTAATAAGAAGAGTTGGTCTGCTGTGCTCTTCAAACCAAACTATTCCATTTGAAATGACTCCTATAGAAATTTTCTTTCATCTCTGAATGTTTCAATTGTCTTAGAATAACATCAGTGTTGATATGCGACCTTGAAATCTTGACTGTGTACAAGACCCACTGAGGCTTTGGATGTACTTTTTTCAGTCTAAACTCTGCCATTTCCTTGAGTAATAGATCAAATGTTTACATGGACAGTCTTTGATGTAAAGTGGCACTCCAAGTTATGTTTCACTAGTCTTAATTACAGCCACGGTGGATCTTGAAGTCTTCGCATGTAGCCTGTGAAGCAGATATTTCCTCTTTGAGAGGTTGTGGGGGATGGAGGGATGATTTTAGCTGGGGGAGGAGTAGAAGGAGGAGGAGGTGTGGGAGGCTCACTTACATGACACAGGCATGTTTCTGGGCTGTGAACATTCCTCTGAAAGTGGAGAATGGTTCTGTTTCTGCTTAGCAACTCAACAAGGTTTCGGAAAGTCAGCACAAATACTTAGAAATATCAAAGCGTCAAACCATTGCCTGTTTCTTTTCCAATAGGGACCAAAGTAGGGTCAGCATTCAGAGTGTTCACAAGGCAACAGGAATTATCCTCTGCTAATCTACGGCTCTGTGTCACTCATAGCTTGGCCTCTATAATGCATACTGCTGTATTCTGAGGCCAGGGCGCTGAATGAGGCTTCTCTCTCATTGATGATCAGAGCTGGCTGTGTTACTGAACTCCTGGCTGAGCTTCACACGCAAGACTGGCCCAGAGCCAGAACTTCATCCCCGACGTACCTTTTTCAGGAGAATAATGACATTAATGGTCAGAAGAGTCTGTGTTCTTCTGCCCATTCTGCCACTAACAATCTTACATGTTCACAGTCTTTCTCAGATCAATTTCACAGCTGTGATGGCTTTGAACTTTTTTTCCACAATGCCTTGAATTCCTTCTTGGGTTCTAGTGTCAGTTCTGTGAGCGGCATATTTCTTACGCACTAAGAAGCCATAATGGTGATTTATATTGTTCTACTAAGCAGCAACTAACAAATGTAAGAGTTTCTGACACCAACAATTTGAAGTAAACTATTCTTTTTGTTCTGATTCATTAGTTTTAATAGGTGAATAACCAGAAGAATAGTATAGTCCAGTAAACTTTTTGAGATGCAATAAGTGGGTTTATAATTACTACAATAGATTCAAACAATATGATAAGAAACACTAATCTGGAATTTAAAATAAATGTAAGCCGATCAGTTGTATAATACGTTTATTCAGCAATGATGCTGAATATGAATTAAATTGACCCTGACACTGAAGACTGGAGTAATGGCCGCTGAAAATTCAATTTCACCTTCAAAGGGAATACATAGCAATTAAAAAAAAATTGTAAAATAAAATAAAAATATTTTAAATTGTAAATATATTTCATAATATAAATGTCTTTACTATATTTGATCAATTGAAGACATAAGAGACTTTTATTGAAACTTAAAAAAAGAATCGAAAAAGAGCAGATGTTCATTCAGTAAAGAATTTGTCAAACTAATTCAAACAGATGTTTGTATGTTTTTGAACTATTCTTTAAGTATAAGATTTGTTCATAAGAGTCATGTTTGTGAATTAGATTACGCTGTATGTTTATTTTTATATGCCGCCTGTGAGACACATTTTCTCACTTGTCGTTATAGTCTAGTCTAGTCATATGCTGATTCATTAACCGCTCTAATAGATTCAGTGAGTTCTTTCAGTGAATGATTCAACAGATTCATTTAAAGTCTCAAGCTATTTACAAGTTTATTGGTGAACTGGACTGCACTGTTTGCACTGTATATTTGTATACAATTTGTGTGTATCCCAAGTGTAGTGTTGTCTTACCATTATTTTGTGGTAAATTCAGTTGTGGTGGACTATAATATTATAGTTAATATTATAGGATGAACAGTGGAGCTGCAGTTCAGAGAGGAAAACTGTGCTGTCATAGTAATTTTTTTATCTAGTTAAGTCTCGGTGGCTGCACAACCTATATCAAACAGAAGTGTTAGTGACTAAATCGTTTTTGAGACCTGAACTGTCACAAGTGGGTGTACTCTGTTTTAAGAGTAAACACATCTCTGCTCTCTGAGATCTCTGGCATACCAGTGTGTGTCCAACCCTTTACTCAGTGGATTAGTCAATGCGCCTTGTTTTTAACGCTCCAGACTCTCATCATATGTAACTGCCAGTGTCAAGAAACAAACTGGAAAGTAACGGAATGTTTCAACCAAAGCAACATGCCTTTTTAACCTTATAACAAAATGTTTTGTACTCACATGGCTGCAGCAAAAGTGGGCCAAGATTGGTGGAAGATTGTGTAGATGCACTTGAAAAAATATAAAACTTATTATAAAAGTGTAATATAGTACTTGACTCATGAGGTCATGCAAGCTTTGTTTGGCAAAGAGACCGACATTTACACCATTCACTGATAACCTTCTAATCTGGACAACTGTGAAACAGTCAGCCAGTTGAACTTGACAGTTGGATCATTCAACTAAAAAGAGTTTCATTCGTGTAATTACAATTCATGTCCCTACCTTTTCATAAAACGTCTTGAGAACTGGGTGTCAAGGTTTTAAGTGAATAATGACTTCATGTTATTTCATAAATATGGACCCTTTGATAGTACTTTTATCCGGCATTTATGACCTTTTTGAAACTTGAAAACTTTAACCCCTGTTCTTTAAAATAGCATTGGAAAGGGCATTTTTACTTTTCTGCTAAACAAAAGAAAGAATGTTATACAGACTTGAAATGATATGAGACTGAATGAATAAATCATGTCTAGATTTTCTTTGTTGGGTGAATCTCTTCACGTTCTAGTTATATCAAAAGTGTTCTGGATAAGAGAGAGTAAAGCATGATTTCTGAACCAACAGAGTTATCAGAAGTAGTTGCTTTTTTTTTGGAAGGAGTAGCATCGAGTTTCCCTCCTTATGTTCAAACTTTGCGAACTCAGGTGAGGCTTTATTCAGTCCAGCACCAGTTTAAACTCAGAAACCATCCATCTGGGAACACAAACATTCTTCACCAAATATTGGCTGAACTCAGTGACTTCAATTTCAGCATCTCAGCTTGAAATCAGGTAACATTTGGATCATAACAGGCTGTCCTGATTTTAACTGTTACCTCAGTTCTGCTTGTGTTTTTATAGGTAAAGGATTTTTGCTGTGCTAAAAAACTAAATTCCCCCTTCTATGAACCTCTGTGTTTCTGCATGCACTTAAAATGCACCCAAAATGTGCAAATTTGCTGGCAGCAGTCCCAAAATATTTCATAACATTCTGTATTTACTGGCAAGACTTCCATTACGTGAAGAATTATCTAAAGTGACAAAGAGAGGTTGGAGGAAACAGATGCTTTGATTTTTTGGAATAGACTCAAATCACCACTTTGCATTGAACAAGACTCTTATTCTCTATTAGAAATAAAGCCCTTTAGTCCATCTCCAGTACTGTATGATTTGTTAAGTATTTGCAAAAAACAGCTGTATATGCTTCAGTTATATGGAAGAGAGGGTATGTTGGGGTTTTAGCATAACCAGAAAAAAAAGGTTGCCTTTGATTGAGAAAGACACCGAGCCAGTTCCTTCCCCCTGAGAAGTGCACCCGTACACAAGAGTTGTATTCACTAATAGTTATTGATGTACTTTGTTGATTCAGCCGAGGACTTGCCTGTTGCAAAGGCCTGACCCTTGAGCTGTTTTGGTATATGGTTTGAGGTTGAGAAGGGGAGGTGTTGGAGGATATGCAGAGGCAACTTATTTCTTTAGGACTGCTTCAGGAGAAACCAGAGACCAGCAACTTCGGCCGTGTGTTTGGCTGCTTTTATTGATATATTAATGTATTTATACATTTTTAATTATGACCAGTTTAAAGCCACATTTTCTGTTGTCATTGCTCTGTACACTGGGGCCTGTTCACCAGCAGCTTGAGTTTTATTTAGAGTTAGCCAAGCAGGTCTTGCCACCACTCAAAGTAATGGGTAAATGTTTGCTTTGGGTGCTTTTTCAGAGAAGCACAAAACCAAATGAATGATTCTGATTTGATTCTCATGTTGACTTTTCAAATTGGATTTAAAACGACGTCACATACTATTCCTCTTTCTTTTTTCAGAGTCCCTTTGGGCTTGCCAAATAAAAAAGTTTTGGAAAATTGTGCAAACGTACTGGTGCTTAAACAGTGTCAAGTATTTGACAAGTTATTTGATAAGTTATTTTCAATTTATTCGCCGTAAGAACAGAGTGTTGTGGAATTGAAAGTAAACGGAATTTTTAAATTCATTTTCACATTTTATTATGATTAGACTGTGGCTTTGGTGGTAAAATTGTACTAAATTGAGACCTTGTACCTAGTGCATATGCTGGGTATTCAAATACAGTGGGGCAAAAAAGTATTTAGTCAGCCACCAATTGTGCATGTTTTCCCTGTCAAAAATATGAGAGAGGCCTGTAATTTTCATCATATGTATACCTCAACTATGGTATAAATTCCAGGATATTACATTGTAGGATTTTTAATGAATTGGTAAATTCCTCTGTAAAGTAAGTATTGGTCACCTAATGCCTATAATACCTATGCCATAGGTAAGCCGCTTGGTGTGAAGAAATCAACTGTAGGACCAATTATTAGAAAATGGAAGACAAACAAGATCATTGATAATCTCCCTCGATCTGGGGCTTTACGCAAGATCTCACCCCGTGGGGTCAAAATGATTACAAAAACTGTGAGCAAAAATCACATAACCACATGGGATGTGGCAGTGAATGACCGGCAGAGAGCTGGGACTAAAGTAACAAAGGCTACCATCAGTAACACACTACATCACCAGGCACTGCAGTGCCAGATGTGTCCGCCTGCTTAACCCAGAACATGTCCAGGCCTGTCTGAAGTTTGCTAGAGAGCATTTGATTAAACCAAAATTGAACTTTTTGGTAAAAACGCAACTTGTCATGTCTAGAGGAGAAAGAATGCTGAGTTGCATCCAAAGAACACCATACCTACTGTGAGGCATGGGGTGAAAACATCATGCTTTAAGGCGTTTTTTCTGCAAAGGGACCAGAAGGACTGATCCATGTAAACAGAAAAATGAATTGGGCCATGTATTGTGAAATTTTGAGTGAAAACCTCCTTCCATCACCAAGGACATTGAAGATGAAAAGTGGCTGGCTCTTTCAGCATGACAATGATCCTAAACACAGCACCCAGGCAACGAAGAAGTGGCTTCGTAAGAAGCATTTCAAGGTCCTGAAGATTTCAACCCCCATAGAAAATCTTTGGAGGGAGCTGAAAGTCTGTGTTGCCCAGCGACAGCCCCAAAACATTACTGGTCTAGAGGAGATCTACATGGAGAAGTGGGCCAAAATGCCAGCAACAGTGTGTGAAAACGTTGTAAAGACTTACAGAAAACCTTTGACCCTTTGTCATTGCCAACAAAGGGTATATAACAAAGTATTAAGATGAAATTTTATTATTTATTTTCCACCATAATTTGCAAATACATTCTTTATAAATCCTACAATGTGATTTTCTGGATTTTCTCATTTTTTGTCTCTCATAGTTGAGGTATACCTATAATGAAAATTACAAGCCTTTTGCGTCTTTTTAAGTGGGAGAACTTGCACAATTGGTGGCTGACTAAATTTTTTTTGCCCCACTGTATGAACACTATGTGTATTTATATATATATACATAATAAATATGCACAGTACACACATACATATTATGTGCACAAAAACTTTTATTTTGGATGTGATTATTTGCAATTAATCGTTTGATAGCACTAAGAATGTGCAATATGTCTTGAGCTAAATGCTATTTTATTAGGCTAAATACAGCTTGCACATCATTAAAGAAATTGAAGAACAGTAAGCTGCCATGATGTTTCCGTTTTTTTTTCCTGCCCTCCCTTTATAGATGGAGTACCTGTAAAAGTAGATATTTAAATGGTTTTTGGGACTTTTTTTTTTTGCTTACTGGAATATGTTAGACACTTTTTTTTGTAAAGCTGCTTTACAATAGGTTTTGTGAATGAGAAACAAATAATCAGAATGAACAAATAAATAATAGAAAGATCTATTATTCATTAAAATAAATAAGTTCATTAAATAAGTATCATTATAATGACTAGTATGCTTAATTTTTTTTAGTTAACAAAATGTATGGTGTAAATGTAATTATTATTATATTATAAGTAATGAAATATTTCTGCTCCACTGTGTATTTTGAATTTTTCCTTAAAATACAGAGATTCTTCTTTTCCTCTCCAGTTTAGATGACTAAGAAAAAGTTTTTCTTTTCTTTTTTTTCTCCCAGTGAAAGAAATTAACTGGTGTAACTTTTTAAAAGTTCCTTTTAAAGGAGGGATGAAAATGGCAGGTAATGATGACGAAGGTTTACACACATTTCTAAACCAAACACACCTTTAAACAACATGGCGGGTGAAAGGTAGCAGTGTGTCGGCTGAATCCACGCTTTTTTAAAAGTGGCAGTACCTTTTTTTAAATAAAGCATGTTCAGACCGACTCCTTAAGAAGTTTAGACTGGAGTGCCGTCTTAGAAAACTGGACCCCTTCAGCTGAATCCCATATGTTTGTCTTGGCCCATAGCTGGTGTCTGCTTGGCAGGCGCTGATGCTGGGGATATTAAACTGATGGAACACAGGACTCTTGATCCCTTTAGAAGGCTGCACTTTAGGTAAAGGCGAGAGGCTCTGTCCATCCACCTGCGATTGTCCACTCCACATAGCCAGCTGCTCGTTGGTTGGTGTTGCTAATGAAGCAGTAATAGTGTTTACCACCCTGTCCTCCATGTCACCTCAGAAATGTGTTTAATGTTTTTAATGGTGGCTGAGTGTAAAAGTGGGTTATTGGAAATACCAGTAGTTTATTGAAAATGACAAGCTGCTGTATTTTCTGATCACAGTGTCCAGCCACAGCTTTATTATGGAGGGCTGCTCATTTTCTGTGCAGTCCAGTGAAATTGATTCTTGGAAGAACATATTGATGTTAATGAAAGTGGTTTTTGTTTCTATTTCTACATTTTATAAATTGCTTTCCTTAGATACAAAGAGCCTAAGAAAAAAAAAGAAGTCATTTATAACACATTAAATACATTTATAAGGATATAGTTATGTCACGATTATTTTAGCTCTAGAACTTTACATTCTAAGTCTTAGTCTGCTGGACCCCAACTTCCTTATTGTAACCTAATTCGAGTGGACATTACAACACCATAGTTTTAAAAAGCCTTGAAAGTTTTGTCCTTTTTAAAAATTTCCTCCACCTTTGATGTTCTTAGTGTAACGATTGAGTAGAGTAGGCGTTCGGGTTCATATGCAAATCTGATTTATTTAGCAAGGCAAGGCAAACAGGGTCGAGCACTGGCAAAACGGAATAAGAGAAGGCATAGACAGTAGCAGAAACGTAAACAAAGCAATGGTCAAATACCGGGTGAAAACAAGGTGGGCAGTGACAACAGTTTCAACATAAAAGTCTTTAATGGCAAACAGAGAAAAACACAAAAGAAGTCCTAGCGCTGGAGTGCCATAAACAGTCTTTAGCTGTCAGCTCCAGGTGGGCGTGACACTTAGGCGGAATCACACTCTTTATTTTTTTCATCTTCCTCTTTTCCCAAAGTCTTTTCAAAACTATAAATTTAATACTTGGTATATTTAATGCCTCAGATGGTAAATCTATAGAAAATAATAGCTTAAGAGCTCCTAATCTCTCACAGTTTTATCTGCCACTGACAGACATATTATGCAGTATTTCTGTCTTTTGTCATTTTTAAAATAACGTTTCACATACATTGATCATTACAAATTTGGAAACACCCTAGGCAAAGTCAGGATCTCAGCATTAAATTTGTATTGTTTTCTCTATGCAACTCGTGATCATTAAGGAACAGCAATAATGTTTTTTTTTATAATAATAAGAGACGTGTATACATGTCAGACAGTCTCTTGATGACAGGCTCAGACAGCTGTAGTGCCTGATTATGAGATTCCATTGATCTAGATTTCTGTATTGATTCATTATTTTGATGTGACCTTTAGCTTTACTGCTTGACTGTTGGTTAAGGTTAGTGTACAACATACCAATTAGAATGTAGTAAAGAGTATATGCTTGTATTGAAAAGCACAATGCTCTGTTACCAGTGTTAGCACTGTCATCTGGGAATTATTCCTGCAATAAATGGGCATTAATTCAGTTATTATTCAAGTGATTAAAGTGCAAAGATACTCCCTCTCAAACAGACAAACAGCTTGGCTCAGGTGGTTGGTGCAGTGACCTGTGTGTCTGCAGGGAAGAATCATAGGGTTGGAACATGTATGTTTGGAGCATACTGATTCTGTCAGCAGTGCACACCATATTTACATGCCTTGGGCAGTGTGAAAAAGACTGGATATGAGATTTTATAACAATACATAATGAACTATTGTTATTGTGGTGGAGCGATTCTCATTCTGCATTTGTGCAGTTTAAGGAATCTATTTATACACTAGTTGCATTTAAAAAAAATCCTATAAGTAAGAACATTACTGAAGCACTATAAGTAAAAACTGATTACTGAAGCACTGATTAAGAAGTAAATCAGAAATGGATAAAGGCAGGAGGCACGCAGAAAGGTAAATGGTGTGTTCTTGAGTGCACAGGATGGTGCTGAGAAGGGGTGGCCAGGTTATGACTAGGGGAGAGTTGACTGAGAGAGAGAGAGAGAGAGAGAGCACTAGTCTTTCAGCACATTCCAAAGCATGGCCTCTGAGAGGCTGTTCTGTGTCCAGGAGGCCGACTCTGGGGCTGGAGGTAAAACTGAGAAGCTGTTTCAAAAGAGCAAGGAGGTCGGTCCATGCATACACACTTGAAGTACTGTACATTTGAACACTCGCTTGCACAGAGACAAATACAGAGTTGAGCATATGTACGATAGCATATTGCAGGTCCAGATGGTCTGATGTCAGTACGATTTGTAGTGACTCACACGCAGATTCTGAATAATTAAAAAAAAAAAATTGTTTTGTATAAGTATGTAACCCTTGTTCCCTGAAGGAGGGAATGGAGACGTTATATCATTGATTACCATCACAGGATCCCGTAGATCACTGACGAGCTACGCAACATTGTTGAAAATCGAAAATTTCAGATTTTTTGCGCGATATAGTAGGGCTGGGCGTAGGGTTGGGCTTCGAGAACCGGTTCCAACTTGGAACCGTAAAAAAAATAACGATGCCATTGGAATCGTTTATAAAATTTGTTTTCGATTCCGATCATCGGTTCCAAACATTCCATTGTGGCCACCGTATTTCTGGAAGTGCTTGCCGCGCTCTACAATATTGCGTAGTTCATCAGTGATCTGCGGCTCTGTGTATCAACTGCCGCTTATTTTAAAAACTTAATCAAAGAACCGGCTTTACTGACGAAATGCGCATGAATAAATCTACGACTAAATCGCTTAGCCCTACGTAGAAGGCCCAAATGCTGACAGGCTGCGACCAATACAGTGTGTCAGGCCAAATCGAAGCTTGGAACGTAAAACATGGGAGGATATGGGGACTACGCAAGATTAGAAAATCTAGCAAAGGTATTAGATGTCGCCCAACCAACAGCACGACAGAAGTCTGCTAGAGAGGTGCCATGCACCGGCCCTAGAAGGAGGTCACACTCCATATAACCCCTAGGGGGCACGACTCATCTTGTGCCAGAAGCGCCAAGGTGATGGCATCAACCCCCCATCAACCACCCAATGGGCCAACCTTGTTTTGTGCAAAGAGGCTCACTGGGGAAGGGCAACTTGAGAGGGTGCCAACTGTGTGCCAGAGCAACCGTGCTGAGAGTCTGGATCAGGTAAAGCAGGTGGCATTGGAGGATTCCAAGGAGGCAAAAAAGTTTACCTGAGCCTCCCCGAATCGGATCCAATCAGCTGAAGCATTCCGGGATTGGAGTTTCCATTCTCTGGGAAGAGAGCTTCAAGGAATGCTTTCCCAGTATGTATCAAGGGTCAGGAAAGTAAGACAGCAATCTTGACTGTGAGTAGAGGTGAGGAAACCACCGCACCCAGAACTATACGCCTGGAAAGACGCCCTGTAGGACATGCTTTTGCGACCATGCAGCTATTAGATAATTGCTCGTTTAGACCGGGGCTCGGAGATCGCTGCATGCGTACCTGCAACAAGGGCGATTTTCTCCACTATATCTGCAGGAAGATCTCCGACCAAAAATCTTACAGCAACAGGTAACTTTTTTCTTTCTTAGTTCCCCTTCGATGCGATCGGCACCGCGCAAGAAAAGCTAATGGTGGTTTGCACCCCCCCATCTTATGTACCTGTATGTACGGGGGAGTGGTTATGCATTTAAAAGCCACTGGCCAATGCTCATTGCCATTTTCTCCATAGATTGGCTTCCCAGGCAGGATCCCACAACGTCAATGACGTTACGTCATAGTGACTGATTGAAAGGGAACAAAGAATGTAGTAATATACAGTTAGCTTCAATGGTAAAAATACTGCTATTTACTATCTATAACTAATTTAGATTTTAGTTTTTATCATTAGATATTTATTCTTTTCAATATGAGAGAAAGTTTGTGAATTGGTAAAATACATTTTTGTTGAAAGGAAGTTTTCTTTTTCATCATAAATGATGATTGAATTTTTCACAATACTAAAACTTTGATTTTAGACTGTTTAGTATTCTCTTTGTTAATTTCTGAATATTTTGTTGTGATAAATAACTATTAGTCTTTCATAAATAAGGGGAAATCTAATTAGTTTATTGAGTTATGCAAGAAAAACAGATTTTGTTTACGACTGTGTGCGCTGGTGAGATTTGCATCCTGAAAGCATGTTCTGAATTAAAGATGCCTTTGATTTTGAGACTAATAGGAGGCTGAGAGCAAAGAGGAGATACAAAGCCGTACTGACAGCTGCATCAAACATTTAACTCATTTAAGGTGTTTTCATTTGTTATAGGGGTTTCGAGAAAACATTTCGTTGTGAATGCACACACTGGACAATTCAATAGAATTTCCATGAGACTAAAAAATGTATGATGTGTTGCCTAACTTTGAGTGGAAGGAATGTTTGTAGGTAAGCCATGTGTTCTGTGCCCGTTCATAATGTTGTGACTTACCGATTGTTTACTAGATTAAAATATAACGGTAAATGAGAAGATGGGTATTGGCTGATAAATAGAGCATCAGCTTTACCAAGAAAACAATATAATGTGTTTTGCCAGGGGCCTTGCAGTCAGTGGTGAGATTTTCTGAACATATTTCATCTGCACTGTCAAATCTGACTAAATTGGATTATTCTCTAGATAAGAGACTTCAATATTTCCTTTATTTCTGTCAACATTTCTTATTTTTGTTCTCCTTAGGCTGGTATGATTCGAACTGATTCCGATGAGTACTTCATTGAGCCTCTGGAGCGAGGCACACAGGAGCACGAGGAAAGGGGAAGAGTGCATGTGGTGTACCGAAGGTCTGCAGTATTGAAAGCTCCTTCAGACATCTCCTTGGATTACCAGCCAATCAGTACGTACCACTGTATTATTGAAGTCTTGTGTGCATCAGTTGATTCTAGCCATGTCCCATTTTCTGTGTTTGATTTAGACTTAGAATTTTTCACAGCGTTGTGTAAATCATTTAATAATGTTTCATTTGAAGGAAACCGCTGAACCATTGTTGCTGTTGACTGATGATTGATAAATTTAATTAACATTCAACATTGAAATGAAGGCCTTAGTTCAGGGCTCAGCAACCTTTCTGACATACTGTAAAGTGTAATTTTTTTCACGTTGGTAATCATTTTGCCATACACACCTAGGCCCCTTTCCCAATTACTAAGTGTTATGTGGTTTGCATCAGGGTTATTATAGTCATCTAAAACTAATTTGCTACTAAAGAAATAAAATATAAAAAAATAAAAATATTTAATTTATTATTTTAATTTATTAATTTAATTTCAGCTATCTGACTAGGCAATTCATAGATGTACTCATATCTAAAATTCTTAGTAAAGTTTCTAGTAAGTTTTCTTTTTTCATTTCATATGATAACTAGGGCCGGGACTCGTTTAAAAAAAAAAACGAACTAATTAGAGGCTTTGTAATTAATTAATTGAAATTAATCGCATTTTAATCGCATATAAATATTTGACCTGAGAACAGTGAGAACAGTGAGAAGTTTTTCATATGGATTTTTAGTATACCATTGAATAATGACTGAAAGCATGAGCTTAAGCAACAAAATGTTGTTTATTTTTGTTCAAACGACAGGTTGGTCAAGTCCAACAGACCAATATTCAACCATATATACTACACACAGCTTTGTTCACTGACAAGCTGCGCAGAACCACGTTCATTATAAGCGTAGCTTTGCGCAGCTCGTCAGTGAACAACGCTGTGTGTAGTATATACGGCTCAATGTGAAATCACGCACCTGATGGAATTTACAGCTGATTACATGACGACTTTACTGACAAAACGAGCAAACACATCGGTTGATCCAGATCAGTGCATCCCTACTTTCATGTACATTCAGAACATTAGAAACGCTAGTTGGTGTTCCAGTATAATCGGTCCGCCGAAACTCATCCAGTGAAAAACATTCCACAGTGTAAAAAATAAAGGCGTTAAAAAAATTTTACGCGTTATTTTTGTGTAATTAATTAATCTAACTTAACGCATTAAAGCCCTAGTTTTAACATATACCTGCAACTTTTCTGATACTGATTCTGATACTCGATCTAAACTGAGAGATGGTATCAATCACGGCCGCTGGCAAGCCGCAGAGGTCTGCCGCGTCCCGTCCAGGAGCCAGACATGCAGGTTCCAAAGGTCCGGGCGCGGGTGCCAGATCGTGCCCATCCCCTGAGAGAGAAGGTCTCTCCTCAAGGGGATTTTCCAGGGAGGGGCTGCCGCGAGGAGCATGAGGTCTGAGAACCAGGTCCGGGAGGGCCAATACGGCGCTACCAACAGAACGTGCTCCTCGTCCTCCCTGATCTTGCACAGGGTCTGTGCAAGGAGGCTCACTGGGGGAAAGGCGTACTTGGTCCCCGCAGGCCAGCTGTGTGCCAGTGCGTCCGTGCCGAGAGGTGCCTCGGACAGGGAATAAAACAGGCGACAAAGGGCGGATTCGGGGGAGGCGAAGAGATCTATCTTGGCCTCGCCGAAGTGGCTCCATATCAGCTAGACTGCCTGGGGGTGGAGTCGCCACTTTCCAGGGTGGGTGGACTGCCGTGAAAGCTGATCGGCTGCACGGTTGAGTGTACCTGAAATGTGAGTGGCGCGCAGCGATTGCAGCCGCGTCAGACTCCACAGGAGCATATGGCGGGCGAGTTGCGACGGGAGCGTAGACCACCCTGACGGTTGATGTAAGCTACGGCTGCAGTGTTGTCCGTCCGGACGAGCACGTACTTGTGGAGCAACATCAGTTTGAAACGACGAAGGGCCAGAAGCACGGATAGCAACTCGAGGCAATTGATGTGCCAATGCAGGTGAGCGCCTATCCAGGTGCCCGAAGCTGCTTGCCCGTTGCATACAGCACCCCAACCCATGGAAGAGGCATCCGTGTAAACCACGGTGTGCCTGGATACTTGTCCCATGGGAACTCAAGTCCGTAGGAACGCAAAGGGCTGAATAGGCGGCATCACTCCGGGGAAACGACAATCCGAAGAGTACCGCGGTGCCATGCCCATCTTGGGACTAGGTCTTGTAACCAACGCTGAAGCGGTCTCATATGGAGAAGCCCCAGCGGCGTAACTGCTGCTGCGGCTGCCATATGCCCCAGGAGCCTCTGAAAAGATTTGAGAGGGACCGCTGTCTTGTGTCTGATTGACCTCAGACATGTCCCCCGTGAGGCGGGCAGTCATTTCGACCGAATCCAGCTCCATACCTAGATCCTCTTCTCTCGGTTGACCTGAAGGCCCAGCTGGCTGAGGTGCCGTAGCACTATGTCCCTGTGTTGACACAACAACTCTCGCGAGTGAGCTATTATCAGCCAGTCGTCGAGATAATTGAGGATGCGGATGCCCCTCTGCCATAAGGCAGAGAGAGAACCTTCCATGAGTTTGGTAAAAACTCAGGGAGACAGTGACAGGCCAAATGGGAGAACCTTGTACTGGTATGCTCGTCCCTCGAACGCAAACCGTAGAAGAGGTCTGTGTCGAGGCAAAATCTAGACATGAAAGTACGCGCCCTTCAGGTCGATGGCTGCGAACCAATCCCGGTGCCGGATGCATGTTAGTATGCGGTTCGGCGTGAGCATTCTGAATGGTATCCTGAGAAGAGACCGATTCAAGGCTCTGAGGTCAAGGATTGGTCTCAGCCCACCGCTCTTCTTGGGCACGATGAAGTAGGGACTGTAAAACCCAGACCTCATCTCGGCTGGAGGGACAGGCTCGATTGCGTTCTTCGCCAGTAGGACAGCCCTTATCTGCCCCGCTGGTTCCCGCACTGGCGATCCAGAGCTCCGGGTCCGCATCTGAGGAGAAAACAGAGTTGTTAGATGGGGACCTCGGGGCACTGGGCCCGGAGGTTAAGAAAATTGCTCAAACAGCTGAGTGCACAGATGTTGTAGTTGCGGGCCCCGGCGGGGATGGGGGTGCAGATGTTGTTGTCCCCCGAAGAGCTGATTCCTCCACCTCCGGGCTGCCTGTCTCAGGGGCGCTTCTTGTTCTTGCGGGTGTTCCTTGCCGGGCCCTGAGAAGCGGGCGGCGCCCCACACCCGCGGCCAGCTCGACGTCGTGCAGCCAGCCTAGCATTTTGTGCCTCTGCTGGGGACGGAGCAGGTGGGGCTTGTTTTGCCGCAGTGGGGCGCCCTCGGCGATGAGCAGGCTGAGGCAGCGCAGACAGG
Organism: Enteromius thamalakanensis; assembly: GCA_032357475.1. Lineage (NCBI taxonomy): Eukaryota > Metazoa > Chordata > Actinopteri > Cypriniformes > Cyprinidae > Enteromius > Enteromius thamalakanensis. The sequence continues at coordinate 1,974,210 of JAUCMT010000134.1, forward strand.
GGCTTAGGAAACTCCCGATGTGGCAGCACATAGCTGATGGCCTCGGCCTGCTGCTGGACTGCCGAGAACTTCTGGGCAAAATTCTCGACAGCGTCGCCGAAAAGGCCAACCTGCGTGATGGGCGCATCGAGAAAAGAAGGCTCTCTCGGCATCGGTCATCTCCGCAAGGTTGAGCCAGAGGTGGCGTTCCTGAGCCACCGGAGATCCTTCATCACGCCATCTTCAGGTCCACCCTGGTCCAGGGATACGAGACACTGCTGCCCCTCGACCAGATGGTAGCCACTCATCTCTGCTCCCCGTCTTCAGCTGGTTGGAAGGCGAGAACAGCCCACCCTACGAAACCCTGCAGGACCACGTCTGCACTGGCTGAACGAGCCTTTTTATCTGCCGGACAGGCCGCCTCCGCACTCCATGCCATGGCTTTATTGCAGGTGTTCCAGGCAAAGCTCCTCGCTGCTTCCGAGGGCTCGCCTGATGTGGAAACAGTGAGGGAACTCCGTAGTGCGACGGACCTTGCACTGAGGGCTACGAAGGTGACGGCCCAAGCCATTGGCCATTCCATGGCCAGCCTCGTCGTGCTGAAAAGGCACCTGTAGCTGAACCTGATGCAGATAAAGGACTCGGACAAGACTCCTTTTCTACATGCGCCCATCTCTCAAGCGGGTCTATTTGGTCCCTCCATCAAGGGATTCACTGAGTTCTTCACCGAAGTGCAGAAAGCGTTGCAAGCCATAAGAGTCATCTTCCTAAGAGGACAGCATCTGCCTCTGCTAGCCACTCGAAGGAGACTGTCTGTTTTCGCTGGACCTGAAAGATGCTTACTTTCATATTCACAGGCCATTCTTGAGATTCGCAATCGAGGGGATTGCATATCAATATACAGTCCTCCCCTTCGGTCTTTCCCTAGCCCCCTGTGCATTTACGAAATGTATGGATGCAGCGCTTTCCCCTCTAAAAGCCATGGGAATCTGCTTGCTGAATTATCTGGACGATTGGCTCATTCTAGCCAGATCGCGATGGTGAAGTGGGCTCTGCCGAACTTTCACTCAATAAGAGCATCTCACATACCAGTCTTTCTCATCCAGGGCGCAGACATGCTGTACAGAGGAAAGGTCAGCCCATCATAATGGACACTGCATCCCCGAATAATCTAGACGATCTGGCACTTATTCGGAAGAGCAGAAATAGACCTTTTCGCCTCGGATGAAAACACTCACTACCCAGCATATTTCACCATGGAAATGGATGCCCTCGCCCAGTCTTGGCCGAGGCTCCCTCTCTATGCTTTCCCTCCGACCCCCCTGATCAGCAGGGTCAAGGAGGAGGGCCACAAGCTCCTCCTGGTGGCCCCTCTGTGGCCGAACCAGCCGTGGATAGCGAGCCTTTATGCAATGCTGACAGCAGCCTCCTCCGGTGTAAGAGCGATCGTTGTCGGGGTAACCCTAACCCTTTTTGGGAAACCATGATATTTAATCACTTTTTCAATGCCAACTATACCTTTTTTACCATTTGATTTTTTCATTTGAGTAAAAGCCGGCGTATCATATTTCCCCATTTTGCTCTGGGATTTCCCCATACTGACTTCTGACACCAAACACGGGCGCGCCCCAACAATAGACCTGTCAGAAGTCTATTCCCCCAGACCAACAGGGCTCTATCAGCCTAGACCAATGGCTCAGTCTATATCACCCCAGACCGATAAGGGTTCAGTCTAAATCACCCCAAACATAGTGGTTACCATAGTCACCAAGTTGGTAGAACACAGTGATTTTATTTACCTATGTTTTATTTATTTATTTTCTTTTTCTTTTTACTGTTGCATATTTTTATTGCAGGCATGTCCTGTCCAACAAGTACTCAAAACACTTTTTTAACAGTGCACACTGACAATCATTTATTTCCTGTGATTCCTTTCTGCTTCGTGCAAACAGCAGATGGCAATAAAGGCGTTTTAGGTTTGTAATCCACTGTACAGAAGAAAATGGTGCACGAGCTCACTGTCCTCCACTCCACTCACGCGACTCTGTTAATAATGGAAATCATTTCATTTACATGTTTATATATTTGTAAATGTATTTATTAGTTATATTAAATGTGCGTTATATTTTATTAACCTGGCTAATACGATATTATTTACATGTTAACGGTCTCGTACAATCACACCTAAATAAACTCAGAGCTACGTCAGCCTGCGTCAGCGTCCTTATTTTATTTATAGTTTTATTTTGGTGTGTGTAACGTTACTTCCCTCTCCACCTCCTTCCGAAGTGATGTAAGTTCCTTCATTCCCTGCCATTCGTGGAGCCCTGGACGTGTCGCTTGATGCGGGATATGTCTCTTATAACTTAATACCATGTGAAGTCCACTTAGAAGTCGACTCTCGAAGGGACGCACATAAAGTCTCCGCCCTTAAAGTTATTTGCGCTTTGGTATTTCAGATTTTGGAAACGTAAACGGTCTTCCTGGCATATGAATCATCATTTTAATTATTCAATCTTTTCAGCAGATGAGAGGGTTTGTTAACAGTTATCGCTGTGAGTCAGGAGGGTGTGGTTCACCAACGAGTATTAATAATATCCATGGACATCTGATTTGTTGAAATCTGCAACAATATGGCTATCAAGATATTCCTATTTTTGTTAATAACGTGGGGTAAGTTGGCGATTTCTTTTTATTCTTATACTTTCAGTTTAGCGCCCGAAAGGTCTGAAAATGTATTGGTTGTATTTATTATTTATTTTAAAGAGGGCTTGTGTGAAGACTGTTTTCACTTTCACAGAAAGTGCGGTCATGTTTACATTTCAACTTAAAAAGGTTAAACAAATAGAGACTATTTAAGAATGTAAACCTGAAGGTAATACATGTTCTCCATAAAAGCAGTTAATCTCCAAAACTTTCTGTTCCTCAGGTGTGTTTGGTTCTGAAGATGAAGTTTTATCAGTGACGGAGGGAGATTCTGTCACTCTGAACATTAATCTCACTGTAATACAGGGGTTTAATCTGATACAGTGGAGGTTTGGAGCTGAAGGATCCAGCATTGCTAGAACCGATGGAAATGAGAGCTCATATGGCACTGATGAGAGATTCAGAGACAGACTGCAGCTGAATCAGACTGGATCTCTGACCATCAAGAACACGAGAAACAAACACTCTGGACTTTATAAACTACAGATCGACCGCAGCAGTGGGACATCAAATTCTAATTTTTTTGTTGCTGTCTATGGTAAGGATGTATTTTCTTTTAATAATTAGATGTAATTGTTTATGCTAAACTGAGATTAAGCATAAAGCCGGAAAATATAATTTATACTGTGTTCAACAGCTGTGTTTAATGACTTTGCAGTCATAACATTGTTTTGTAACACCAAAAATGAAATGTTTTGTTAATCTTCATACGCTTTATATAGTATTATATGAAATAATCAACTGTAAAACGTGCCAGTTTTTATTATGTTTCATATCAGTCTTTGACTGTTTCTTGTAGAGTCTCCATCTGTTCTTGATGCTGGTGAAGCTGAACTGAAGAGCGTGTGGATGAAGGAGGGAGAGTCTGTTACTCTTCACACTGATGTTACTGAACT